>JAXIVJ010019289.1:0-20131 GCA_036785665.1 Chirona hameri | reverse complement strand
CCCAGTCCTGTTCTCATCCAAACATTGATATCTGACCCAGACATTCACCAGTCCTGTTCTCATCCAAACATTGATATCTGACCCAGACATTCACCACCCTCCCGACATCTTATATATCCCCAGTCCTGTTCTCATCCAAACATTGATATCTGACCCAGACATTCACCACCCTCCCGACATCTTATATATCCCCAGTCCTGTTCTCATCCAAACATTGATATCTGACCCAGACATTCACCACCCTCCGAGACATCTTATATATCCCCAGTCCTGTTCTCATCCAAACATTGATATCTGACCCAGACATTCACCACCCTCCCGACATCTTATATATCCCCAGTCCTGTTCTCATCCAAACATTGATCTGACCCAGACATTCACCACCCTCCCGACATCTTATATATCCCCAGTCCTGTTCTCATCCAAACATTGATATCTGACCCAGACATTCACCACCCTCCCGACATCTTATATATCCCCAGTCCTGTTCTCATCCAAACATTGATATCTGACCCAGACATTCACCACCCTCCCGACATCTTATATATCCCCAGTCCTGTTCTCATCCAAACATTGATATCTGACCCAGACATTCACCACCCTCCGAGACATCTTATATATCCCCAGTCCTGTTCTCATCCAAACATTGATATCTGACCCAGACATTCACCACCCTCCCGACATCTTATATATCCCCAGTCCTGTTCTCATCCAAACATTGATATCTGACCCAGACATTCACCACCCTCCCGACATCTTATATATCCCCAGTCCTGTTCTCATCCAAACATTGATATCTGACCCAGACATTCACCACCCTCCCGACATCTTATATATCCCCAGTCCTGTTCTCATCCAAACATTGATATCTGACCCAGACATTCACCACCCTCCCGACATCTTATATATCCCCAGTCCTGTTCTCATCCAAACATTGATATCTGACCCAGACATTCACCACCCTCCCGACATCTTATATATCCCAGTCCTGTTCTCATCCAAACATTGATATCTGACCCAGACATTCACCACCCTCCCGACATCTTATATATCCCCAGTCCTGTTCTCATCCAAACATTGATATCTGACCCAGACATTCACCACCCTCCCGACATCTTATATATCCCCAGTCCTGTTCTCATCCAAACATTGATATCTGACCCAGACATTCACCACCCTCCCGACATCTTATATATCCCCAGTCCTGTTCTCATCCAAACATTGATATCTGACCCAGACATTCACCACCCTCCCGACATCTTATATATCCCCAGTCCTGTTCTCATCCAAACATTGATATCTGACCCAGACATTCACCACCCTCCCGACATCTTATATATCCCCAGTCCTGTTCTCATCCAAACATTGATATCTGACCCAGACATTCACCACCCTCCCGACATCTTATATATCCCCAGTCCTGTTCTCATCCAAACATTGACCACCCTCCCGAGACATCTTATATATCCCCAGTCCTGTTCTCATCCAAACATTGATATCTGACCCAGACATTCACCACCCTCCCGACATCTTATATATCCCCAGTCCTGTTCTCATCCAAACATTGATATCTGACCCAGACATTCACCACCCTCCCGACATCTTATATATCCCCAGTCCTGTTCTCATCCAAACATTGATATCTGACCCAGACATTCACCACCCTCCCGACATCTTATATATCCCCAGTCCTGTTCTCATCCAAACATTGATATCTGACCCAGACATTCACCACCCTCCCGACATCTTATATATCCCCAGTCCTGTTCTCATCCAAACATTGATATCTGACCCAGACATTCACCACCCTCCCGACATCTTATATATCCCCAGTCCTGTTCTCATCCAAACATTGATATCTGACCCAGACATTCACCACCCTCCCGACATCTTATATATCCCCAGTCCTGTTCTCATCCAAACATTGATATCTGACCCAGACATTCACCACCCTCCCGACATCTTATATATCCCCAGTCCTGTTCTCATCCAAACATTGATATCTGACCCAGACATTCACCACCCTCCCGACATCTTATATATCCCCAGTCCTGTTCTCATCCAAACATTGATATCTGACCCAGACATTCACCACCCTCCCGACATCTTATATATCCCCAGTCCTGTTCTCATCCAAACATTGATATCTGACCCAGACATTCACCACCCTCCCGACATCTTATATATCCCCAGTCCTGTTCTCATCCAAACATTGATATCTGACCCAGACATTCACCACCCTCCCGACATCTTATATATCCCCAGTCCTGTTCTCATCCAAACATTGATATCTGACCCAGACATTCACCACCCTCCCGACATCTTATATATCCCCAGTCCTGTTCTCATCCAAACATTGATATCTGACCCAGACATTCACCACCCTCCCGACATCTTATATATCCCCAGTCCTGTTCTCATCCAAACATTGATATCTGACCCAGACATTCACCACCCTCCCGACATCTTATATATCCCCAGTCCTGTTCTCATCCAAACATTGATATCTGACCCAGACATTCACCACCCTCCCGACATCTTATATATCCCCAGTCCTGTTCTCATCCAAACATTGATATCTGACCCAGACATTCACCACCCTCCCGACATCTTATATATCCCCAGTCCTGTTCTCATCCAAACATTGATATCTGACCCAGACATTCACCACCCTCCCGACATCTTATATATCCCCAGTCCTGTTCTCATCCAAACATTGATATCTGACCCAGACATTCACCACCCTCCCGACATCTTATATATCCCCAGTCCTGTTCTCATCCAAACATTGATATCTGACCCAGACATTCACCACCCTCCCGACATCTTATATATCCCCAGTCCTGTTCTCATCCAAACATTGATATCTGACCCAGACATTCACCACCCTCCCGACATCTTATATATCCCCAGTCCTGTTCTCATCCAAACATTGATATCTGACCCAGACATTCACCACCCTCCCGACATCTTATATATCCCCAGTCCTGTTCTCATCCAAACATTGATATCTGACCCAGACATTCACCACCCTCCCGACATCTTATATATCCCCAGTCCTGTTCTCATCCAAACATTGATATCTGACCCAGACATTCACCACCCTCCCGACATCTTATATATCCCCAGTCCTGTTCTCATCCAAACATTGATATCTGACCCAGACATTCACCACCCTCCCGACATCTTATATATCCCCAGTCCTGTTCTCATCCAAACATTGATATCTGACCCAGACATTCACCACCCTCCCGACATCTTATATATCCCCAGTCCTGTTCTCATCCAAACATTGATATCTGACCCAGACACCTCCCGACATCTTATATATCCCCAGTCCTGTTCTCATCCAAACATTGATATCTGACCCAGACATTCACCACCCTCCCGACATCTTATATATCCCCAGTCCTGTTCTCATCCAAACATTGATATCTGACCCAGACATTCACCACCCTCCCGAGACATCTTATATATCCCCAGTCCTGTTCTCATCCAAACATTGATATCTGACCCAGACATTCACCACCCTCCCGACATCTTATATATCCCCAGTCCTGTTCTCATCCAAACATTGATATCTGACCCAGACATTCACCACCCTCCCGAGACATCTTATATATCCCCAGTCCTGTTCTCATCCAAACATTGATATCTGACCCAGACATTCACCACCCTCCCGACATCTTATATATCCCCAGTCCTGTTCTCATCCAAACATTGATATCTGACCCAGACATTCACCACCCTCCCGACATCTTATATATCCCCAGTCCTGTTCTCATCCAAACATTGATATCTGACCCAGACATTCACCACCCTCCCGACATCTTATATATCCCCAGTCCTGTTCTCATCCAAACATTGATATCTGACCCAGACATTCACCACCCTCCCGACATCTTATATATCCCCAGTCCTGTTCTCATCCAAACATTGATATCTGACCCAGACATTCACCACCCTCCCGACATCTTATATATCCCCAGTCCTGTTCTCATCCAAACATTGATATCTGACCCAGACATTCACCACCCTCCCGACATCTTATATATCCCCAGTCCTGTTCTCATCCAAACATTGATATCTGACCCAGACATTCACCACCCTCCCGACATCTTATATATCCCCAGTCCTGTTCTCATCCAAACATTGATATCTGACCCAGACATTCACCACCCTCCCGACATCTTATATATCCCCAGTCCTGTTCTCATCCAAACATTGATATCTGACCCAGACATTCACCACCCTCCCGACATCTTATATATCCCCAGTCCTGTTCTCATCCAAACATTGATATCTGACCCAGACATTCACCACCCTCCCGACATCTTATATATCCCCAGTCCTGTTCTCATCCAAACATTGATATCTGACCCAGACATTCACCACCCTCCCGACATCTTATATATCCCCAGTCCTGTTCTCATCCAAACATTGATATCTGACCCAGACATTCACCACCCTCCCGACATCTTATATATCCCCAGTCCTGTTCTCATCCAAACATTGATATCTGACCCAGACATTCACCACCCTCCCGACATCTTATATATCCCCAGTCCTGTTCTCATCCAAACATTGATATCTGACCCAGACATTCACCACCCTCCCGACATCTTATATATCCCCAGTCCTGTTCTCATCCAAACATTGATATCTGACCCAGACATTCACCACCCTCCCGACATCTTATATATCCCCAGTCCTGTTCTCATCCAAACATTGATATCTGACCCAGACATTCACCACCCTCCCGACATCTTATATATCCCCAGTCCTGTTCTCATCCAAACATTGATATCTGACCCAGACATTCACCACCCTCCCGACATCTTATATATCCCCAGTCCTGTTCTCATCCAAACATTGATATCTGACCCAGACATTCACCACCCTCCCGACATCTTATATATCCCCAGTCCTGTTCTCATCCAAACATTGATATCTGACCCAGACATTCACCACCCTCCCGACATCTTATATATCCCCAGTCCTGTTCTCATCCAAACATTGATATCTGACCCAGACATTCACCACCCTCCCGACATCTTATATATCCCCAGTCCTGTTCTCATCCAAACATTGATATCTGACCCAGACATTCACCACCCTCCCGACATCTTATATATCCCCAGTCCTGTTCTCATCCAAACATTGATATCTGACCCAGACATTCACCACCCTCCCGACATCTTATATATCCCCAGTCCTGTTCTCATCCAAACATTGATATCTGACCCAGACATTCACCACCCTCCCGACATCTTATATATCCCCAGTCCTGTTCTCATCCAAACATTGATATCTGACCCAGACATTCACCACCCTCCCGACATCTTATATATCCCCAGTCCTGTTCTCATCCAAACATTGATATCTGACCCAGACATTCACCACCCTCCCGACATCTTATATATCCCCAGTCCTGTTCTCATCCAAACATTGATATCTGACCCAGACATTCACCACCCTCCCGACATCTTATATATCCCCAGTCCTGTTCTCATCCAAACATTGATATCTGACCCAGACATTCACCACCCTCCCGACATCTTATATATCCCCAGTCCTGTTCTCATCCAAACATTGATATCTGACCCAGACATTCACCACCCTCCCGACATCTTATATATCCCCAGTCCTGTTCTCATCCAAACATTGATATCTGACCCAGACATTCACCACCCTCCCGACATCTTATATATCCCCAGTCCTGTTCTCATCCAAACATTGATATCTGACCCAGACATTCACCACCCTCCCGACATCTTATATATCCCCAGTCCTGTTCTCATCCAAACATTGATATCTGACCCAGACATTCACCACCCTCCCGACATCTTATATATCCCCAGTCCTGTTCTCATCCAAACATTGATATCTGACCCAGACATTCACCACCCTCCCGACATCTTATATATCCCCAGTCCTGTTCTCATCCAAACATTGATATCTGACCCAGACATTCACCACCCTCCCGACATCTTATATATCCCCAGTCCTGTTCTCATCCAAACATTGATATCTGACCCAGACATTCACCACCCTCCCGACATCTTATATATCCCCAGTCCTGTTCTCATCCAAACATTGATATCTGACCCAGACATTCACCACCCTCCCGACATCTTATATATCCCCAGTCCTGTTCTCATCCAAACATTGATATCTGACCCAGACATTCACCACCCTCCCGACATCTTATATATCCCCAGTCCTGTTCTCATCCAAACATTGATATCTGACCCAGACATTCACCACCCTCCCGACATCTTATATATCCCCAGTCCTGTTCTCATCCAAACATTGATATCTGACCCAGACATTCACCACCCTCCCGACATCTTATATATCCCCAGTCCTGTTCTCATCCAAACATTGATATCTGACCCAGACATTCACCACCCTCCCGACATCTTATATATCCCCAGTCCTGTTCTCATCCAAACATTGATATCTGACCCAGACATTCACCACCCTCCCGACATCTTATATATCCCCAGTCCTGTTCTCATCCAAACATTGATATCTGACCCAGACATTCACCACCCTCCCGACATCTTATATATCCCCAGTCCTGTTCTCATCCAAACATTGATATCTGACCCAGACATTCACCACCCTCCCGACATCTTATATATCCCCAGTCCTGTTCTCATCCAAACATTGATATCTGACCCAGACATTCACCACCCTCCCGACATCTTATATATCCCCAGTCCTGTTCTCATCCAAACATTGATATCTGACCCAGACATTCACCACCCTCCCGACATCTTATATATCCCCAGTCCTGTTCTCATCCAAACATTGATATCTGACCCAGACATTCACCACCCTCCCGACATCTTATATATCCCCAGTCCTGTTCTCATCCAAACATTGATATCTGACCCAGACATTCACCACCCTCCCGACATCTTATATATCCCCAGTCCTGTTCTCATCCAAACATTGATATCTGACCCAGACATTCACCACCCTCCCGACATCTTATATATCCCCAGTCCTGTTCTCATCCAAACATTGATATCTGACCCAGACATTCACCACCCTCCCGACATCTTATATATCCCCAGTCCTGTTCTCATCCAAACATTGATATCTGACCCAGACATTCACCACCCTCCCGACATCTTATATATCCCCAGTCCTGTTCTCATCCAAACATTGATATCTGACCCAGACATTCACCACCCTCCCGACATCTTATATATCCCCAGTCCTGTTCTCATCCAAACATTGATATCTGACCCAGACATTCACCACCCTCCCGACATCTTATATATCCCCAGTCCTGTTCTCATCCAAACATTGATATCTGACCCAGACATTCACCACCCTCCCGACATCTTATATATCCCCAGTCCTGTTCTCATCCAAACATTGATATCTGACCCAGACATTCACCACCCTCCCGACATCTTATATATCCCCAGTCCTGTTCTCATCCAAACATTGATATCTGACCCAGACATTCACCACCCTCCCGACATCTTATATATCCCCAGTCCTGTTCTCATCCAAACATTGATATCTGACCCAGACATTCACCACCCTCCCGACATCTTATATATCCCCAGTCCTGTTCTCATCCAAACATTGATATCTGACCCAGACATTCACCACCCTCCCGACATCTTATATATCCCCAGTCCTGTTCTCATCCAAACATTGATATCTGACCCAGACATTCACCACCCTCCCGACATCTTATATATCCCCAGTCCTGTTCTCATCCAAACATTGATATCTGACCCAGACATTCACCACCCTCCCGACATCTTATATATCCCCAGTCCTGTTCTCATCCAAACATTGATATCTGACCCAGACATTCACCACCCTCCCGACATCTTATATATCCCCAGTCCTGTTCTCATCCAAACATTGATATCTGACCCAGACATTCACCACCCTCCCGACATCTTATATATCCCCAGTCCTGTTCTCATCCAAACATTGATATCTGACCCAGACATTCACCACCCTCCCGACATCTTATATATCCCCAGTCCTGTTCTCATCCAAACATTGATATCTGACCCAGACATTCACCACCCTCCCGACATCTTATATATCCCCAGTCCTGTTCTCATCCAAACATTGATATCTGACCCAGACATTCACCACCCTCCCGACATCTTATATATCCCCAGTCCTGTTCTCATCCAAACATTGATATCTGACCCAGACATTCACCACCCTCCCGACATCTTATATATCCCCAGTCCTGTTCTCATCCAAACATTGATATCTGACCCAGACATTCACCACCCTCCCGACATCTTATATATCCCCAGTCCTGTTCTCATCCAAACATTGATATCTGACCCAGACATTCACCACCCTCCCGACATCTTATATATCCCCAGTCCTGTTCTCATCCAAACATTGATATCTGACCCAGACATTCACCACCCTCCCGACATCTTATATATCCCCAGTCCTGTTCTCATCCAAACATTGATATCTGACCCAGACATTCACCACCCTCCCGACATCTTATATATCCCCAGTCCTGTTCTCATCCAAACATTGATATCTGACCCAGACATTCACCACCCTCCCGACATCTTATATATCCCCAGTCCTGTTCTCATCCAAACATTGATATCTGACCCAGACATTCACCACCCTCCCGACATCTTATATATCCCCAGTCCTGTTCTCATCCAAACATTGATATCTGACCCAGACATTCACCACCCTCCCGACATCTTATATATCCCCAGTCCTGTTCTCATCCAAACATTGATATCTGACCCAGACATTCACCACCCTCCCGACATCTTATATATCCCCAGTCCTGTTCTCATCCAAACATTGATATCTGACCCAGACATTCACCACCCTCCCGACATCTTATATATCCCCAGTCCTGTTCTCATCCAAACATTGATATCTGACCCAGACATTCACCACCCTCCCGACATCTTATATATCCCCAGTCCTGTTCTCATCCAAACATTGATATCTGACCCAGACATTCACCACCCTCCCGACATCTTATATATCCCCAGTCCTGTTCTCATCCAAACATTGATATCTGACCCAGACATTCACCACCCTCCCGACATCTTATATATCCCCAGTCCTGTTCTCATCCAAACATTGATATCTGACCCAGACATTCACCACCCTCCCGACATCTTATATATCCCCAGTCCTGTTCTCATCCAAACATTGATATCTGACCCAGACATTCACCACCCTCCCGACATCTTATATATCCCCAGTCCTGTTCTCATCCAAACATTGATCTGACCCAGACATTCACCACCCTCCCGACATCTTATATATCCCCAGTCCTGTTCTCATCCAAACATTGATATCTGACCCAGACATTCACCACCCTCCCGACATCTTATATATCCCCAGTCCTGTTCTCATCCAAACATTGATATCTGACCCAGACATTCACCACCCTCCCGACATCTTATATATCCCCAGTCCTGTTCTCATCCAAACATTGATATCTGACCCAGACATTCACCACCCTCCCGACATCTTATATATCCCCAGTCCTGTTCTCATCCAAACATTGATATCTGACCCAGACATTCACCACCCTCCCGACATCTTATATATCCCCAGTCCTGTTCTCATCCAAACATTGATATCTGACCCAGACATTCACCACCCTCCCGACATCTTATATATCCCCAGTCCTGTTCTCATCCAAACATTGATATCTGACCCAGACATTCACCACCCTCCCGACATCTTATATATCCCCAGTCCTGTTCTCATCCAAACATTGATATCTGACCCAGACATTCACCACCCTCCCGACATCTTATATATCCCCAGTCCTGTTCTCATCCAAACATTGATATCTGACCCAGACATTCACCACCCTCCCGACATCTTATATATCCCCAGTCCTGTTCTCATCCAAACATTGATATCTGACCCAGACATTCACCACCCTCCCGACATCTTATATATCCCCAGTCCTGTTCTCATCCAAACATTGATATCTGACCCAGACATTCACCACCCTCCCGACATCTTATATATCCCCAGTCCTGTTCTCATCCAAACATTGATATCTGACCCAGACATTCACCACCCTCCCGACATCTTATATATCCCCAGTCCTGTTCTCATCCAAACATTGATATCTGACCCAGACATTCACCACCCTCCCGACATCTTATATATCCCCAGTCCTGTTCTCATCCAAACATTGATATCTGACCCAGACATTCACCACCCTCCCGACATCTTATATATCCCCAGTCCTGTTCTCATCCAAACATTGATATCTGACCCAGACATTCACCACCCTCCCGACATCTTATATATCCCCAGTCCTGTTCTCATCCAAACATTGATATCTGACCCAGACATTCACCACCCTCCCGACATCTTATATATCCCCAGTCCTGTTCTCATCCAAACATTGATATCTGACCCAGACATTCACCACCCTCCCGACATCTTATATATCCCCAGTCCTGTTCTCATCCAAACATTGATATCTGACCCAGACATTCACCACCCTCCCGACATCTTATATATCCCCAGTCCTGTTCTCATCCAAACATTGATATCTGACCCAGACATTCACCACCCTCCCGACATCTTATATATCCCCAGTCCTGTTCTCATCCAAACATTGATATCTGACCCAGACATTCACCACCCTCCCGACATCTTATATATCCCCAGTCCTGTTCTCATCCAAACATTGATATCTGACCCAGACATTCACCACCCTCCCGACATCTTATATATCCCCAGTCCTGTTCTCATCCAAACATTGATATCTGACCCAGACATTCACCACCCTCCCGACATCTTATATATCCCCAGTCCTGTTCTCATCCAAACATTGATATCTGACCCAGACATTCACCACCCTCCCGACATCTTATATATCCCCAGTCCTGTTCTCATCCAAACATTGATATCTGACCCAGACATTCACCACCCTCCCGACATCTTATATATCCCCAGTCCTGTTCTCATCCAAACATTGATATCTGACCCAGACATTCACCACCCTCCCGACATCTTATATATCCCCAGTCCTGTTCTCATCCAAACATTGATATCTGACCCAGACATTCACCACCCTCCCGACATCTTATATATCCCCAGTCCTGTTCTCATCCAAACATTGATATCTGACCCAGACATTCACCACCCTCCCGACATCTTATATATCCCCAGTCCTGTTCTCATCCAAACATTGATATCTGACCCAGACATTCACCACCCTCCCGACATCTTATATATCCCCAGTCCTGTTCTCATCCAAACATTGATATCTGACCCAGACATTCACCACCCTCCCGACATCTTATATATCCCCAGTCCTGTTCTCATCCAAACATTGATATCTGACCCAGACATTCACCACCCTCCCGACATCTTATATATCCCCAGTCCTGTTCTCATCCAAACATTGATATCTGACCCAGACATTCACCACCCTCCCGACATCTTATATATCCCCAGTCCTGTTCTCATCCAAACATTGATATCTGACCCAGACATTCACCACCCTCCCGACATCTTATATATCCCCAGTCCTGTTCTCATCCAAACATTGATATCTGACCCAGACATTCACCACCCTCCCGACATCTTATATATCCCCAGTCCTGTTCTCATCCAAACATTGATATCTGACCCAGACATTCACCACCCTCCCGACATCTTATATATCCCCAGTCCTGTTCTCATCCAAACATTGATATCTGACCCAGACATTCACCACCCTCCCGACATCTTATATATCCCCAGTCCTGTTCTCATCCAAACATTGATATCTGACCCAGACATTCACCACCCTCCCGACATCTTATATATCCCCAGTCCTGTTCTCATCCAAACATTGATATCTGACCCAGACATTCACCACCCTCCCGACATCTTATATATCCCCAGTCCTGTTCTCATCCAAACATTGATATCTGACCCAGACATTCACCACCCTCCCGACATCTTATATATCCCCAGTCCTGTTCTCATCCAAACATTGATATCTGACCCAGACATTCACCACCCTCCCGACATCTTATATATCCCCAGTCCTGTTCTCATCCAAACATTGATATCTGACCCAGACATTCACCACCCTCCCGACATCTTATATATCCCCAGTCCTGTTCTCATCCAAACATTGATATCTGACCCAGACATTCACCACCCTCCCGACATCTTATATATCCCCAGTCCTGTTCTCATCCAAACATTGATATCTGACCCAGACATTCACCACCCTCCCGACATCTTATATATCCCCAGTCCTGTTCTCATCCAAACATTGATATCTGACCCAGACATTCACCACCCTCCCGACATCTTATATATCCCCAGTCCTGTTCTCATCCAAACATTGATATCTGACCCAGACATTCACCACCCTCCCGACATCTTATATATCCCCAGTCCTGTTCTCATCCAAACATTGATATCTGACCCAGACATTCACCACCCTCCCGACATCTTATATATCCCCAGTCCTGTTCTCATCCAAACATTGATATCTGACCCAGACATTCACCACCCTCCCGACATCTTATATATCCCCAGTCCTGTTCTCATCCAAACATTGATATCTGACCCAGACATTCACCACCCTCCCGACATCTTATATATCCCCAGTCCTGTTCTCATCCAAACATTGATATCTGACCCAGACATTCACCACCCTCCCGACATCTTATATATCCCCAGTCCTGTTCTCATCCAAACATTGATATCTGACCCAGACATTCACCACCCTCCCGACATCTTATATATCCCCAGTCCTGTTCTCATCCAAACATTGATATCTGACCCAGACATTCACCACCCTCCCGACATCTTATATATCCCCAGTCCTGTTCTCATCCAAACATTGATATCTGACCCAGACATTCACCACCCTCCCGACATCTTATATATCCCCAGTCCTGTTCTCATCCAAACATTGATATCTGACCCAGACATTCACCACCCTCCCGACATCTTATATATCCCCAGTCCTGTTCTCATCCAAACATTGATATCTGACCCAGACATTCACCACCCTCCCGACATCTTATATATCCCCAGTCCTGTTCTCATCCAAACATTGATATCTGACCCAGACATTCACCACCCTCCCGACATCTTATATATCCCCAGTCCTGTTCTCATCCAAACATTGATATCTGACCCAGACATTCACCACCCTCCCGACATCTTATATATCCCCAGTCCTGTTCTCATCCAAACATTGATATCTGACCCAGACATTCACCACCCTCCCGACATCTTATATATCCCCAGTCCTGTTCTCATCCAAACATTGATATCTGACCCAGACATTCACCACCCTCCCGACATCTTATATATCCCCAGTCCTGTTCTCATCCAAACATTGATATCTGACCCAGACATTCACCACCCTCCCGACATCTTATATATCCCCAGTCCTGTTCTCATCCAAACATTGATATCTGACCCAGACATTCACCACCCTCCCGACATCTTATATATCCCCAGTCCTGTTCTCATCCAAACATTGATATCTGACCCAGACATTCACCACCCTCCCGACATCTTATATATCCCCAGTCCTGTTCTCATCCAAACATTGATATCTGACCCAGACATTCACCACCCTCCCGACATCTTATATATCCCCAGTCCTGTTCTCATCCAAACATTGATATCTGACCCAGACATTCACCACCCTCCCGACATCTTATATATCCCCAGTCCTGTTCTCATCCAAACATTGATATCTGACCCAGACATTCACCACCCTCCCGACATCTTATATATCCCCAGTCCTGTTCTCATCCAAACATTGATATCTGACCCAGACATTCACCACCCTCCCGACATCTTATATATCCCCAGTCCTGTTCTCATCCAAACATTGATATCTGACCCAGACATTCACCACCCTCCCGACATCTTATATATCCCCAGTCCTGTTCTCATCCAAACATTGATATCTGACCCAGACATTCACCACCCTCCCGACATCTTATATATCCCCAGTCCTGTTCTCATCCAAACATTGATATCTGACCCAGACATTCACCACCCTCCCGACATCTTATATATCCCCAGTCCTGTTCTCATCCAAACATTGATATCTGACCCAGACATTCACCACCCTCCCGACATCTTATATATCCCCAGTCCTGTTCTCATCCAAACATTGATATCTGACCCAGACATTCACCACCCTCCCGACATCTTATATATCCCCAGTCCTGTTCTCATCCAAACATTGATATCTGACCCAGACATTCACCACCCTCCCGACATCTTATATATCCCCAGTCCTGTTCTCATCCAAACATTGATATCTGACCCAGACATTCACCACCCTCCCGACATCTTATATATCCCCAGTCCTGTTCTCATCCAAACATTGATATCTGACCCAGACATTCACCACCCTCCCGACATCTTATATATCCCCAGTCCTGTTCTCATCCAAACATTGATATCTGACCCAGACATTCACCACCCTCCCGACATCTTATATATCCCCAGTCCTGTTCTCATCCAAACATTGATATCTGACCCAGACATTCACCACCCTCCCGACATCTTATATATCCCCAGTCCTGTTCTCATCCAAACATTGATATCTGACCCAGACATTCACCACCCTCCCGACATCTTATATATCCCCAGTCCTGTTCTCATCCAAACATTGATATCTGACCCAGACATTCACCACCCTCCCGACATCTTATATATCCCCAGTCCTGTTCTCATCCAAACATTGATATCTGACCCAGACATTCACCACCCTCCCGACATCTTATATATCCCCAGTCCTGTTCTCATCCAAACATTGATATCTGACCCAGACATTCACCACCCTCCCGACATCTTATATATCCCCAGTCCTGTTCTCATCCAAACATTGATATCTGACCCAGACATTCACCACCCTCCCGACATCTTATATATCCCCAGTCCTGTTCTCATCCAAACATTGATATCTGACCCAGACATTCACCACCCTCCCGACATCTTATATATCCCCAGTCCTGTTCTCATCCAAACATTGATATCTGACCCAGACATTCACCACCCTCCCGAGACATCTTATATATCCCCAGTCCTGTTCTCATCCAAACATTGATATCTGACCCAGACATTCACCACCCTCCCGACATCTTATATATCCCCAGTCCTGTTCTCATCCAAACATTGATATCTGACCCAGACATTCACCACCCTCCCGACATCTTATATATCCCCAGTCCTGTTCTCATCCAAACATTGATATCTGACCCAGACATTCACCACCCTCCCGACATCTTATATATCCCCAGTCCTGTTCTCATCCAAACATTGATATCTGACCCAGACATTCACCACCCTCCCGACATCTTATATATCCCCAGTCCTGTTCTCATCCAAACATTGATATCTGACCCAGACATTCACCACCCTCCCGACATCTTATATATCCCCAGTCCTGTTCTCATCCAAACATTGATATCTGACCCAGACATTCACCACCCTCCCGACATCTTATATATCCCCAGTCCTGTTCTCATCCAAACATTGATATCTGACCCAGACATTCACCACCCTCCCGACATCTTATATATCCCCAGTCCTGTTCTCATCCAAACATTGATATCTGACCCAGACATTCACCACCCTCCCGACATCTTATATATCCCCAGTCCTGTTCTCATCCAAACATTGATATCTGACCCAGACATTCACCACCCTCCCGACATCTTATATATCCCCAGTCCTGTTCTCATCCAAACATTGATATCTGACCCAGACATTCACCACCCTCCCGACATCTTATATATCCCCAGTCCTGTTCTCATCCAAACATTGATATCTGACCCAGACATTCACCACCCTCCCGACATCTTATATATCCCCAGTCCTGTTCTCATCCAAACATTGATATCTGACCCAGACATTCACCACCCTCCCGACATCTTATATATCCCCAGTCCTGTTCTCATCCAAACATTGATATCTGACCCAGACATTCACCACCCTCCCGACATCTTATATATCCCCAGTCCTGTTCTCATCCAAACATTGATATCTGACCCAGACATTCACCACCCTCCCGACATCTTATATATCCCCAGTCCTGTTCTCATCCAAACATTGATATCTGACCCAGACATTCACCACCCTCCCGACATCTTATATATCCCCAGTCCTGTTCTCATCCAAACATTGATATCTGACCCAGACATTCACCACCCTCCCGACATCTTATATATCCCCAGTCCTGTTCTCATCCAAACATTGATATCTGACCCAGACATTCACCACCCTCCCGACATCTTATATATCCCCAGTCCTGTTCTCATCCAAACATTGATATCTGACCCAGACATTCACCACCCTCCCGACATCTTATATATCCCCAGTCCTGTTCTCATCCAAACATTGATATCTGACCCAGACATTCACCACCCTCCCGACATCTTATATATCCCCAGTCCTGTTCTCATCCAAACATTGATATCTGACCCAGACATTCACCACCCTCCCGACATCTTATATATCCCCAGTCCTGTTCTCATCCAAACATTGATATCTGACCCAGACATTCACCACCCTCCCGACATCTTATATATCCCCAGTCCTGTTCTCATCCAAACATTGATATCTGACCCAGACATTCACCACCCTCCCGACATCTTATATATCCCCAGTCCTGTTCTCATCCAAACATTGATATCTGACCCAGACATTCACCACCCTCCCGACATCTTATATATCCCCAGTCCTGTTCTCATCCAAACATTGATATCTGACCCAGACATTCACCACCCTCCCAGACATCTTATATATCCCCAGTCCTGTTCTCATCCAAACATTGATATCTGACCCAGACATTCACCACCCTCCCGACATCTTATATATCCCCAGTCCTGTTCTCATCCAAACATTGATATCTGACCCAGACATTCACCACCCTCCCGACATCTTATATATCCCCAGTCCTGTTCTCATCCAAACATTGATATCTGACCCAGACATTCACCACCCTCCCGACATCTTATATATCCCCAGTCCTGTTCTCATCCAAACATTGATATCTGACCCAGACATTCACCACCCTCCCGACATCTTATATATCCCCAGTCCTGTTCTCATCCAAACATTGATATCTGACCCAGACATTCACCACCCTCCCGACATCTTATATATCCCCAGTCCTGTTCTCATCCAAACATTGATATCTGACCCAGACATTCACCACCCTCCCGACATCTTATATATCCCCAGTCCTGTTCTCATCCAAACATTGATATCTGACCCAGACATTCACCACCCTCCCGACATCTTATATATCCCCAGTCCTGTTCTCATCCAAACATTGATATCTGACCCAGACATTCACCACCCTCCCGACATCTTATATATCCCCAGTCCTGTTCTCATCCAAACATTGATATCTGACCCAGACATTCACCACCCTCCCGACATCTTATATATCCCCAGTCCTGTTCTCATCCAAACATTGATATCTGACCCAGACATTCACCACCCTCCCGACATCTTATATATCCCCAGTCCTGTTCTCATCCAAACATTGATATCTGACCCAGACATTCACCACCCTCCCGACATCTTATATATCCCCAGTCCTGTTCTCATCCAAACATTGATATCTGACCCAGACATTCACCACCCTCCCGACATCTTATATATCCCCAGTCCTGTTCTCATCCAAACATTGATATCTGACCCAGACATTCACCACCCTCCCGACATCTTATATATCCCCAGTCCTGTTCTCATCCAAACATTGATATCTGACCCAGACATTCACCACCCTCCCGACATCTTATATATCCCCAGTCCTGTTCTCATCCAAACATTGATATCTGACCCAGACATTCACCACCCTCCCGACATCTTATATATCCCCAGTCCTGTTCTCATCCAAACATTGATATCTGACCCAGACATTCACCACCCTCCCGACATCTTATATATCCCCAGTCCTGTTCTCATCCAAACATTGATATCTGACCCAGACATTCACCACCCTCCCGACATCTTATATATCCCCAGTCCTGTTCTCATCCAAACATTGATATCTGACCCAGACATTCACCACCCTCCCGACATCTTATATATCCCCAGTCCTGTTCTCATCCAAACATTGATATCTGACCCAGACATTCACCACCCTCCCGACATCTTATATATCCCCAGTCCTGTTCTCATCCAAACATTGATATCTGACCCAGACATTCACCACCCTCCCGACATCTTATATATCCCCAGTCCTGTTCTCATCCAAACATTGATATCTGACCCAGACATTCACCACCCTCCCGACATCTTATATATCCCCAGTCCTGTTCTCATCCAAACATTGATATCTGACCCAGACATTCACCACCCTCCCGACATCTTATATATCCCCAGTCCTGTTCTCATCCAAACATTGATATCTGACCCAGACATTCACCACCCTCCCGACATCTTATATATCCCCAGTCCTGTTCTCATCCAAACATTGATATCTGACCCAGACATTCACCACCCTCCCGACATCTTATATATCCCCAGTCCTGTTCTCATCCAAACATTGATATCTGACCCAGACATTCACCACCCTCCCGACATCTTATATATCCCCAGTCCTGTTCTCATCCAAACATTGATATCTGACCCAGACATTCACCACCCTCCCGACATCTTATATATCCCCAGTCCTGTTCTCATCCAAACATTGATATCTGACCCAGACATTCACCACCCTCCCGACATCTTATATATCCCCAGTCCTGTTCTCATCCAAACATTGATATCTGACCCAGACATTCACCACCCTCCCGACATCTTATATATCCCCAGTCCTGTTCTCATCCAAACATTGATATCTGACCCAGACATTCACCACCCTCCCGACATCTTATATATCCCCAGTCCTGTTCTCATCCAAACATTGATATCTGACCCAGACATTCACCACCCTCCCGACATCTTATATATCCCCAGTCCTGTTCTCATCCAAACATTGATATCTGACCCAGACATTCACCACCCTCCCGACATCTTATATATCCCCAGTCCTGTTCTCATCCAAACATTGATATCTGACCCAGACATTCACCACCCTCCCGACATCTTATATATCCCCAGTCCTGTTCTCATCCAAACATTGATATCTGACCCAGACATTCACCACCCTCCCGACATCTTATATATCCCCAGTCCTGTTCTCATCCAAACATTGATATCTGACCCAGACATTCACCACCCTCCCGACATCTTATATATCCCCAGTCCTGTTCTCATCCAAACATTGATATCTGACCCAGACATTCACCACCCTCCCGACATCTTATATATCCCCAGTCCTGTTCTCATCCAAACATTGATATCTGACCCAGACATTCACCACCCTCCCGACATCTTATATATCCCCAGTCCTGTTCTCATCCAAACATTGATATCTGACCCAGACATTCACCACCCTCCCGACATCTTATATATCCCCAGTCCTGTTCTCATCCAAACATTGATATCTGACCCAGACATTCACCACCCTCCCGACATCTTATATATCCCCAGTCCTGTTCTCATCCAAACATTGATATCTGACCCAGACATTCACCACCCTCCCGACATCTTATATATCCCCAGTCCTGTTCTCATCCAAACATTGATATCTGACCCAGACATTCACCACCCTCCCGACATCTTATATATCCCCAGTCCTGTTCTCATCCAAACATTGATATCTGACCCAGACATTCACCACCCTCCCGACATCTTATATATCCCCAGTCCTGTTCTCATCCAAACATTGATATCTGACCCAGACATTCACCACCCTCCCGACATCTTATATATCCCCAGTCCTGTTCTCATCCAAACATTGATATCTGACCCAGACATTCACCACCCTCCCGACATCTTATATATCCCCAGTCCTGTTCTCATCCAAACATTGATATCTGACCCAGACATTCACCACCCTCCCGACATCTTATATATCCCCAGTCCTGTTCTCATCCAAACATTGATATCTGACCCAGACATTCACCACCCTCCCGACATCTTATATATCCCCAGTCCTGTTCTCATCCAAACATTGATATCTGACCCAGACATTCACCACCCTCCCGACATCTTATATATCCCCAGTCCTGTTCTCATC
>JAXIVJ010019288.1:0-20141 GCA_036785665.1 Chirona hameri | reverse complement strand
TATCCGCAGACGCCCACACGTCTGCTCTATCCACAGATGCCCACACGTCTGCTCGTCTGTTCTGTCCACAGACGTCCACACGTCTGCTCTATCCGCAGACGCCCACACGTCTGCTCTATCCACAGATGCCCACACGTCTGCTCTGTCCACAGACACCCACACGTCTGCTCTATCCGCAGACGCCCACACGTCTACTCTGTCCACAGACGCCCACACGTCTGCTCTGTCCGCAAACGCCCACACGTCTGCTCTATCCGCAGCGCGGATGCTCACACGTCTGCTCTATCCGCAGACGCCCACACGTCTGCTCTATCCACAGATGCCCACACGTCTGCTCTGTCCACAGACGCACACACGTCTGCTCTGTCCGCAGATGCCCATACGTCTGCTCTATCCACATATGCCCACACGTCTGCTCTATCCGCAGACGCCCACACGTCTGCTTTATCCGCAGACGCCCACACGTCTGCTCTATCCGCAGACGCCCACACGTCTGCTCTATCCGCAGACGCCCACACGTCTGCTCTATCCGCAGACGCCCACACGTCTGCTCTATCCACAGACGCCCACACGTCTGCTCTATCCGCAGACGCCCACACGTCTGCTCTATCCGCAGACGCCCACACGTCTGCTCTATCCGCAGATGCCCACACGTCTGCTATCCGCAGACGCCCACACGTCTGCTCTGTCCACAGACGCCCACACGTCTGCTCTATCCGCAGACGCCCACACGTCTGCTCTATCCACAGACGCCCACACGTCTGCTCTATCCGCAGACGCCCACACGTCTGCTCTGTCCACAGACGCCCACACGTCTGCTCTATCCACAGACGCCCACACGTCTGCTCTATCCGCAGACGCCCACACGTCTGCTCTATCCGCAGACGCCCACACGTCTGCTCTATCCACAGACGCCCACACGTCTGCTCTATCCGCAGACGCCCACACGTCTGCTCTATCCACAGACGCCCATACGTCTGCTCTATCCGCAGCCGCCCACACGTCTGCTCTATCCGCAGATGCCCACACGTCTGCTCTATCCGCAGACGCCCACACGTCTGCTCTGTCCACAGACGCCCACACGTCTGCTCTATCCGCATATGCCCACACGTCTGCTCTATCCACAGATGCCCACACGTCTGCTCTATCCACATATGCCCACACGTCTGCTCTATCCACAGACGCCCACACGTCTGCTCTATCGACAGACGCCCACATGTCTGCTCTATCCACAGACGCCCACTCGTCTGTTCTGTCTACAGACGCCCACACGTCTGCTCTATCCACAGATGCCCACACGTCTGCTCTATCCGCAGACGCCCACACGTCTGTTCTGTCCACAGAGACCCACACGTCTGCTCTATCCGCAGACGCCCACACGTCTGCTCTATCCACAGATGCCCACACGTCTGCTCTGTCCACAGACGCCCACACGTCTGCTCTATCCGCAGACGCCCACACGTCTACTCTGTCCACAGACGCCCACACGTCTGCTCTATCCGCAGCGCAGATGCTCACACGTCTGCTCTATCCGCAGACGCCCACACGTCTGCTCTATCCACAGATGCCCACACGTCTGCTCTGTCCACAGACGCACACACGTCTGCTCTGTCCGCAGATGCCCATACGTCTGCTCTATCCACATATGCCCACACGTCTGCTCTATCCGCAGACGCCCACACGTCTGCTTTATCCGCAGACGCACACACGTCTGCTCTATCCGCAGACGCCCACACGTCTGCTCTATCCATAGATGCCCACACGTCTGCTCTGTCCACAGACGCCCACACGTCTGCTCTATCCGCAGACGCCCACACGTCTGCTCTGTCCACAGACGCCCACACGGCTGCTCTATCCGCAGACGCACACACGTCTGCTCTATCCACAGACGCCCATACGTCTGATCTATCCACAGACGCCCACACGTCTTATCTATCCACAGACGCCCACACGTCTGCTCTATCCGCAGACGCCCACACGTCTGCTCTGTCCACAGACGCCCACACGGCTGCTCTATCCACAGACGCCCACACGTCTGCTCTATCCGCAGACGCCCACACGTCTGCTCTGTCCACAGACGCCCACACGTCTGATCTGTCCACAGACGCCCACACGTCTGCTCTATCCGCAGACGCCCACACGTCTGCTCTGTCCACAGACGCCCACACGTCTGCTCTGTCCACAGACGCCCACACGGCTGCTCTATCCACAGACGCCCACACGTCTGCTCTATCCGCAGACGCCCACACGTCTGTTCTGTCCACAGACGCCCACACGTCTGCTCTGTCCACAGACGCCCACACTTCTGCTCTATCCGCAGACGCCCACACGTCTGTTCTGTCCACAGACGCCCACACGTCTGCTCTGTCCACAGACGCCCACACGTCTGATCTATCCGCAGACGCCCACACGTCTGCTCTGTCCACAGACGCCCACACGTCTGCTCTGTCCACAGACGCCCACACGTCTGCTCTATCCGCAGATGCCCACACGTCTGCTCTATCCACAGACGCCCACACGTCTGCCGACTCGGACCGTCTGCGGTCCAGTGAGCTGTGCCCTCCTGTGGAGCTGCAGCTGCCGCGGCGGCAGGCCAGGCTGCTCAGCGATTACGCCGAGACCGTACACAGGTCAGTTCCGAGACTGTCCAGCGGTCAGTTCAGAGGCCGTACACAGGCCAGTCCAGAGGCCGTACACAGGTCAGTTCCGAGACCGTCCAGAGGTCAGTTCCGAGGCCGTACACAGGTCAGTCCAGAGGCCGTACACAGGTCAGTCCAGAGGCCGTACACAGGTCAGTCCAGAGGCCGTACACAGGTGAGTTCCAGAGGCCGTACACAGGTCAGTTCCGAGACTGTACACAGGTCAGTTCCGAGGCCGTACACAGGTCAGTCCAGAGGCCGTACACAGGTCAGTTCCGAGGCCGTACACAGGTCAGTCCAGAGGCCGTACACAGGTTAGTTCCGAGGCCGTACACAGGTGAGTTCCAGAGGCCGTACACAGGTCAGTTCCGAGGCCGTACACAGGTCAGTTCCGAGGCCGTACACAGGTCAGTCCAGAGGCCGTACACAGGTCAGTTCCGAGACTGTACACAGGTGAGTTCCGAGGCCGTACACAGGTCAGTTCCGAGACCGTCCACAGGTCAGTTCCGAGGCCGTACACAGGTCAGTTCCGAGGCCGTACACAGGTCAGTACAGAGGCCGTACACAGGTCAGTTCCGAGGCCGTACACAGGTCAGTATAGAGGCCGTACACAGGTCAGTTCCGAGACCGCCCAGAGGTCAGGCCAGAGGTCAATCCCACCGCTGCTGAGTGCAAGTTATTTTAATTACACGCAGGCTGCAAAGTTATTTTACATCGTGCTAGAAAGAACTGCCACATTCTGGAACATGATAACAAGCACTGGAAACTAGAAAATGAGCCTAAGCAATAAGCATCGCCAGCAGCATTAGCCTGTGCCGGATGGAGTTATGAGCGCAATACAATACCAGCCTATTTGTGACATTTTGTCTGGAGTGGGTGAACTGGACGGTTTCATTTGCATAACGTAAAAGACCGGGTGGTTCGATGTGTGCGTTTGTTTGCAATGTTATCCCGGTGAAAGCACTTGGCGGATTTACTACGGTTCCGTAGAGGTTCCCTGGGGGCGCAAAACGCCGCTGAGAAACACGGTAGAATATAAATGACGGTTAATAGTGGTGTGTTGACTGCTAAATGTCCTCTGCCGACAGATTGGGCTTTGTGCTGGGTGAACTGCCAGAGGGAAACGACTCTGATGTAAGTTATGACTAGCGTAGAATTCGTGCATATTGTCATTGGTGCACTACGCGTCCTCGGAGAACTTCAATCTTCTCTTTTTGCAGAATGCGGATCTGTTGAACGTTTTTTAACTTGAGTTTGTATTTGGTGAAATTAATCAATTTAAATCCACGAACGACTCCGGCTCTCACCACCCGTTCGCGACTGCTCAAATCGATACTTTCGTCGATAGGTGGCAGGCGCGTCGCGCCACGAGGCGGCGCTGGTGTCGCTGCTGGCGGCGCCCGCCTGTCTGTGTGAGCGAGCCGAGCGGGACTGGACGGCGCAGCGGGCGGCGGCGGTGCTGGCAGAGCTGGCTGGACAGCTGACTGAGAGTCGCGGGGCAGCCGCCGCCCTGCCCCGCGCCCTCATGGACATCTACTGCTCCCTGGCCTGCCACTGTGCGTATGTCGGCATGACTGGCTAGCGTCACTGACCTCCGATGAACTAAGATGACCTTTTTACTTCCTGTGGATTTTAAGAACATTTCACAGCCAATTATGCTTTGCATGTCTCTGCCAACTGTAGATAAGCACAAAGCAGCCGTCTATGTTGGACAAGCGTGATTGCGGGTATCTAATCGTGACCTCAGGTCAAAGGTCAAAACTCAAAGGTCAGCAGGGACGTTTGACCTTTGAGCAGCCTGAATTAAAAAACAGTAAGCAGGAAGTCAATTGAAACGCATTCGACTAACGACAAAAAATGTACTGCGTTTTCATTCAAGACTAGCTTGATTAGAATTATATCTCTACACATATTAATATAAATATGGAATGACCTTTCCTCGAAATTAAAATGAAAAAGTTCGAAATTAGACTATTCATATTTCGATCGACAGGTCTTCATCAGAATGAATCAACGAACACACACACACACACACACACACTATTTGGATGACATCCGGGTCATTGACATGACCTCACAGGTCACCAAATGAGCCAGGACCTTTTTGTAATCTAGGCTTTAGCTCAATTAGGGGCGAAACGCCAGGGGTCGTACCACTCCACCCCCACCTCCCACCAGCACGGCCACGTAGTTATGGGACCCTGACTGGCGAGGGTTGATGATCCGAAGCCATTGTCAACAGGCTCCCCCCCCCCCCCCCCCCCACCAGCACGGCCACGTAGTTATGGGACCCTGACTGGCGAGGGTTGATCATCCGAAGCCATTGTCAACAGGCTCCCCCCCCCCCCCCCCCACCAGCACGGCCACGTAGTTATGGGACCCTGACTGGCGAGGGTTGATCATCCGAAGCCATTGTCAACAGACTCCCCCCACCTCCCACCAGCACGGCCACGTAGTTATGGGACCCTGACTGGCGAGGGTTGATCATCCGAAGCCATTGTCAACAGACTCCCCCCCCCCCCCCCACCAGCACGGCCACGTAGTTATGGGACCCTGACTGGCGAGGGTTGATCATCCGAAGCCATTGTCAACAGGCTCCCCCCCCCCCCCCCCCCACCTCCCACCAGCACGGCCACGTAGTTATGGGACTCTGACTGGCGAGGGTTGATGATCCGAAGCCATTGTCAACAGGCTCCCCCCCCCCCCCCCACCTCCCACCAGCACGGCCACGTAGTTATGGGACCCTGACTGGCGAGGGTTGATGATCCGAAGCCATTGTCAACAGGCTCCCCCCCCCCCCCCCCTCCCACCAGCACGGCCACGTAGTTATGGGACCCTGACTGGCGAGGGTTGATGATCCGAAGCCATTGTCAACAGGCCCCCCCCCCCCCCCCCCACCTCCCACCAGCACGGCCACGTAGTTATGGGACCCTGACTGGCGAGGGTTGATCATCCGAAGCCATTGTCAACAGACTCCCCCCCCCCCCCACCTCCCACCAGCACGGCCACGTAGTTATGGGACCCTGACTGGCGAGGGTTGATCATCCGAAGCCATTGTCAACAGACTCCCCCCCCCCCCCCCACCAGCACGACCACGTAGTTATGGGACCCTGACTGGCGAGGGTTGATCATCCGAAGCCATTGTCAACAGGCTCCCCCCCCCCCCCCCCCCCCACCTCCCACCAGCACGGCCACGTAGTTATGGGACCCTGACTGGCGAGGGTTGATGATCCGAAGCCATTGCCAACAGGCTCCCCCCCCCCCCCCCCCCCCCACCTCCCACCAGCACGGCCACGTAGTTATGGGACCCTGACTGGCGAGGGTTGATGATCCGAAGCCATTGTCAACAGACTCCCCCCCCCCCCCCCCCCCACCTCCCACCAGCACGGCCACGTAGTTATGGGACCCTGACTGGCGAGGGTTGATGATCCGAAGCCATTGTCAACAGGCTCCCCCCCCCCCTCCCACCAGCACGGCCACGTAGTTATGGGACCCTGACTGGCGAGGGTTGATCATCCGAAGCCATTGTCAACACACTCCCCCCCCACCTCCCACCAGCACGGCCACGTAGTTATGGGACCCTGACTGGCGAGGGTTGATGATCCGAAGCCATTGTCAACAGGCTCCCCCCCCCCCCTCCCACCAGCACGGCCACGTAGTTATGGGACCCTGACTGGCGAGGGTTGATGATCCGAAGCCATTGTCAACAGGCTCCCCCCCCCCCCCCCACCACCAGCACGGCCACGTAGTTATGGGACCCTGACTGGCGAGGGTTGATGATCCGAAGCCATTGTCAACACACTCCCCCCCACCTCCCACCAGCACGGCCACGTAGTTATGGGACCCTGACTGGCGAGGGTTGATGATCCGAAGCCATTGTCAACAGACTCCCCCCCCCCCCCCCCCACCTCCCACCAGCACGGCCACGTAGTACTGGGACCCTGACTGGCGAGGGTTGATGATCCGAAGCCATTGTCAACACACTCCCCCCCCCCCCCCCCCCCCACCACCCACCAGCACGGCCACGTAGTTATGGGACCCTGACTGGCGAGGGTTGATGATCCGAAGCCATTGTCAACAGACTCCCCCCCCCCCCCCCCCCCACCTCCCACCAGCACGGCCACGTAGTTATGGGACCCTGACTGGCGAGGGTTGATGATCCGAAGCCATTGTCAACAGACTCCCCCCCACCTCCCACCAGCACGGCCACGTAGTTATGGGACCCTGACTGGCGAGGGTTGATCATCCGAAGCCATTGTCAACAGGCTCCCCCCCACCTCCCACCAGCACGGCCACGTAGTTATGGGACCCTGACTGGCGAGGGTTGATGATCCGAAGCCATTGTCAACACACTCCCCCCCCACCTCCCACCAGCACGGCCACGTAGTTATGGGACCCTGACTGGCGAGGGTTGATGATCCGAAGCCATTGTCAACACACTCCCCCCCCCCCCCCCCCCCACCTCCCCCACCTCCCCTCCCACCAGCACGGCCACGTAGTTATGGGACCCTGACTGGCGAGGGTTGATCATCCGAAGCCATTGTCAACAGACTCCCCCCCCCCCCCCCCACCTCCCACCAGCACGGCCACGTAGTTATGGGACCCTGACTGGCGAGGGTTGATCATCCGAAGCCATTGTCAACAGGCTCCCCCCCCCCCCCCCCCCCCCCACCTCCCACCAGCACGGCCACGTAGTTATGGGACCCTGACTGGCGAGGGTTGATGATCCGAAGCCATTGTCAACACACTCCCCCCCCCCCCCCCCTCCCACCAGCACGGCCACGTAGTTATGGGACCCTGACTGGCGAGGGTTGATCATCCGAAGCCATTGTCAACAGGCTCCCCCCCCCCCCCCCCCCCACCTCCCACCAGCACGGCCACGTAGTTATGGGACCCTGACTGGCGAGGGTTGATGATCCGAAGCCATTGTCAACACACTCCCCCCCCCCCCCCCACCAGCACGGCCACGTAGTTATGGGACCCTGACTGGCGGGGGTTGATGATCCGAAGCCATTGTCAACACACACTCCCCCCCCCCCCCCACCAGCACGGCCACGTAGTTATGGGACCCTGACTGGCGAGGGTTGATCATCCGAAGCCATTGTCAACAGGCTCCCCCCCCACCTCCCACCAGCACGGCCACGTAGTTATGGGACCCTGACTGGCGAGGGTTGATGATCCGAAGCCATTGTCAACACACTCCCCCCCACCCCCCACCAGCACGGCCACGTAGTTATGGGACCCTGACTGGCGAGGGTTGATCATCCGAAGCCATTGTCAACAGACTCCCCCCCACCTCCCACCAGCACGGCCACGTAGTTATGGGACCCTGACTGGCGAGGGTTGATCATCCGAAGCCATTGTCAACAGGCTCCCCCCCCCCCCCCTCCCACCAGCACGGCCACGTAGTTATGGGACCCTGACTGGCGAGGGTTGATCATCCGAAGCCATTGTCAACAGACCCCCCCCCCCCCCCCCCACCTCCCACCAGCACGGCCACGTAGTTATGGGACCCTGACTGGCGAGGGTTGATCATCCGAAGCCATTGTCAACAGACTCCCCCCCCCCCCCCCCCCCACCTCCCACCAGCACGGCCACGTAGTTATGGGACCCTGACTGGCGAGGGTTGATGATCCGAAGCCATTGTCAACAGGCTCCCCCCCCCCCCCCCCACCAGCACGGCCACGTAGTTATGGGACCCTGACTGGCGAGGGTTGATCATCCGAAGCCATTGTCAACAGACTCCCCCCCACCTCCCACCAGCACGGCCACGTAGTTATGGGACCCTGACTGGCGAGGGTTGATGATCCGAAGCCATTGTCAACAGCCCCCCCCCCCCCCCTCCCACCAGCACGGCCACGTAGTTATGGGACCCTGACTGGCGAGGGTTGATGATCCGAAGCCATTGTCAACAGGCTCCCCCCCCCCCCCCCCACCTCCCACCAGCACGGCCACGTAGTTATGGGACCCTGACTGGCGAGGGTTGATGATCCGAAGCCATTGTCAACAGGCTCCCCCCCCCCCCCCCCACCAGCACGGCCACGTAGTTATGGGACCCTGACTGGCGAGGGTTGATGATCCGAAGCCATTGTCAACAGGCTCCCCCCCCCCCCCCCCCCCACCAGCACGGCCACGTAGTTATGGGACCCTGACTGGCGAGGGTTGATGATCCGAAGCCATTGTCAACAGGCTCCCCCCCCCCCCCCCCCACCAGCACGGCCACGTAGTTATGGGACCCTGACTGGCGAGGGTTGATGATCCGAAGCCATTGTCAACAGGCTCCCCCCCCCCCCCCCCCCCCCACCTCCCACCAGCACGGCCACGTAGTTATGGGACCCTGACTGGCGAGGGTTGATCATCCGAAGCCATTGTCAACAGGCTCCCCCCCCCCCCCCCACCAGCACGGCCACGTAGTTTATGGGACCCTGACTGGCGGGGGTTGATCATCCGAAGCCATTGTCAACAGGCTCCCCCCCCCCCCCCCCCCCCACCTCCCACCAGCACGGCCACGTAGTTATGGGACCCTGACTGGCGAGGGTTGATCATCCGAAGCCATTGTCAACAGGCTCCCCCCCCCCCCCCCCCCCACCAGCACGGCCACGTAGTTATGGGACCCTGACTGGCGAGGGTTGATGATCCGAAGCCATTGTCAACAGGCTCACCCCCACCTCCCACCAGCACGGCCACGTAGTTATGGGACCCTGACTGGCGAGGGTTGATCATCCGAAGCCATTGTCAACAGGCTCCCCCCCCCCCCCCCCACCAGCACGGCCACGTAGTTATGGGACCCTGACTGGCGGGGGTTGATCATCCGAAGCCATTGTCAACAGGCTCCCCCCCCCCCCCCCCCCCCCCACCTCCCACCAGCACGGCCACGTAGTTATGGGACCCTGACTGGCGAGGGTTGATCATCCGAAGCCATTGTCAACAGGCTCCCCCCCCCCCCCCCCCCACCAGCACGGCCACGTAGTTATGGGACCCTGACTGGCGGGGGTTGATCATCCGAAGCCATTGTCAACAGGCTCCCCCCCCCCCCCCACCCCCACCTCCCACCAGCACGGCCACGTAGTTATGGGACCCTGACTGGCGGGGGTTGATCATCCGAAGCCATTGTCAACAGCCCCCCCCCCCCCCCCCACCTCCCACCAGCACGGCCACGTAGTTATGGGACCCTGACTGGCGAGGGTTGATGATCCGAAGCCATTGTCAACAGGCTCCCCCCCCCCCCCCTCCCACCAGCACGGCCACGTAGTTATGGGACCCTGACTGGCGAGGGTTGATGATCCGAAGCCATTGTCAACACACTCCCCCCCCCCCCCCCCCCCCCCACCTCCCACCCCACCAGCACGGCCACGTAGTTATGGGACCCTGACTGGCGGGGGTTGATCATCCGAAGCCATTGTCAACAGGCTCCCCCCCCCCCCCCCCACCCACCAGCACGGCCACGTAGTTATGGGACCCTGACTGGCGAGGGTTGATCATCTGAAGCCATTGTCAACACACTCCCCCCCCCCCCCCCCCCACCAGCACGGCCACGTAGTTATGGGACCCTGACTGGCGAGGGTTGATCATCCGAAGCCATTGTCAACAGGCTCCCCCCCCCCCCCCACCTCCCACCAGCACGGCCACGTAGTTATGGGACCCTGACTGGCGAGGGTTGATCATCCGAAGCCATTGTCAACACACTCCCCCCCACCTCCCACCCCACCAGCACGGCCACGTAGTTATGGGACCCTGACTGGCGAGGGTTGATCATCCGAAGCCATTGTCAACAGGCTCCCCCCCCCCCCTCCCACCAGCACGGCCACGTAGTTATGGGACCCTGACTGGCGAGGGTTGATGATCCGAAGCCATTGTCAACAGACTCCCCCCCCCCCCCCCCCCCCCCACCTCCCACCAGCACGGCCACGTAGTTATGGGACCCTGACTGGCGAGGGTTGATGATCCGAAGCCATTGTCAACACACTCCCCCCACCTCCCACCAGCACGGCCACGTAGTTATGGGACCCTGACTGGCGAGGGTTGATGATCCGAAGCCATTGTCAACACACACTCCCCCCCCCCCCCCCCTCCACCCACCAGCACGGCCACGTAGTTATGGGACCCTGACTGGCGAGGGTTGATCATCCGAAGCTATTGTCAACAGGCTCCCCCCCCCCCACCTCCCACCAGCACGGCCACGTAGTTATGGGACCCTGACTGGCGAGGGTTGATCATCCGAAGCCATTGTCAACAGGCTCCCCCCCCCCCCCCCCCACCCACCTCCCACCAGCACGGCCACGTAGTTATGGGACCCTGACTGGCGAGGGTTGATCATCCGAAGCCATTGTCAACAGGCTCCCCCCCCCCCCCCCCCTCCCACCAGCACGGCCACGTAGTTATGGGGCCCTGACTGGCGAGGGTTGATCATCCGAAGCCATTGTCAACAGACTCCCCCCCCCACCTCCCACCAGCACGGCCACGTAGTTATGGGACCCTGACTGGCGAGGGTTGATGATCCGAAGCCATTGTCAACAGACTCCCCCCCACCACCCACCAGCACGGCCACGTAGTTATGGGACCCTGACTGGCGAGGGTTGATGATCCGAAGCCATTGTCAACAGGCTCCCCCCCCCCCCCCTCCCACCAGCACGGCCACGTAGTTATGGGACCCTGACTGGCGAGGGTTGATCATCCGAAGCCATTGTCAACACACTCCCCCCCCCCCCCCCCCCCACCTCCCACCCCACCAGCACGGCCACGTAGTTATGGGACCCTGACTGGCGAGGGTTGATCATCCGAAGCCATTGTCAACACACTCCCCCCCCCCCCCCCCCCACCTCCCACCCCACCAGCACGGCCACGTAGTTATGGGACCCTGACTGGCGAGGGTTGATCATCCGAAGCCATTGTCAACAGACCCCCCCCCCCCCCCCCCCCACCACCAGCACGGCCACGTAGTTATGGGACCCTGACTGGCGAGGGTTGATGATCCGAAGCCATTGTCAACACACTCCCCCCCACCTCCCACCAGCACGGCCACGTAGTTATGGGACCCTGACTGGCGAGGGTTGATGATCCGAAGCCATTGTCAACACACTCCCCCCCACCACCCACCAGCACGGCCACGTAGTTATGGGACCCTGACTGGCGAGGGTTGATCATCCGAAGCCATTGTCAACACACTCCCCCCCCCCCCACCACCCACCAGCACGGCCACGTAGTTATGGGACCCTGACTGGCGAGGGTTGATCATCCGAAGCCATTGTCAACACACTCCCCCCCACCTCCCACCAGCACGGCCACGTAGTTATGGGACCCTGACTGGCGAGGGTTGATCATCCGAAGCCATTGTCAACACACTCCCCCCCCCCCCCCCCCCCACCTCCCACCAGCACGGCCACGTAGTTATGGGACCCTGACTGGCGAGGGTTGATCATCCGAAGCTATTGTCAACACCCCCCCCCCCCCCCCCACCACCCACCAGCACGGCCACGTAGTTATGGGACCCTGACTGGCGAGGGTTGATGATCCGAAGCTATTGTCAACACCCCCCCCCCCCCCCCCCCCCCACCACCCACCAGCACGGCCACGTAGTTATGGGACCCTGACTGGCGAGGGTTGATCATCCGAAGCTATTGTCAACACACTCCCCCCCACCTCCCACCAGCACGGCCACGTAGTTATGGGACCCTGACTGGCGAGGGTTGATGATCCGAAGCCATTGTCAACACACTCCCCCCCCCCCCACCTCCCACCAGCACGGCCACGTTAGTTATGGGACCCTGACTGGCGAGGGTTGATCATCCGAAGCCATTGTCAACAGGCTCCCCCCCCCCCCCCTCTCCACCAGCACGGCCACGTAGTTATGGGACCCTGACTGGCGAGGGTTGATCATCCGAAGCCATTGTCAACAGGCTCCCCCCCCCCCCCTCCCACCAGCACGGCCACGTAGTTATGGGACCCTGACTGGCGAGGGTTGATCATCCGAAGCCATTGTCAACAGGCTCCCCCCCCCCCCCCCCCACCTCCCACCAGCACGGCCACGTAGTTATGGGACCCTGACTGGCGAGGGTTGATCATCCGAAGCCATTGTCAACAGGCTCCCACCTCCCACCAGCACGGCCACGTAGTTATGGGACCCTGACTGGCGAGGGTTGATCATCCGAAGCCATTGTCAACAGGCTCCCCCCCCCCCCCCTCCCACCAGCACGGCCACGTAGTTATGGGACCCTGACTGGCGAGGGTTGATGATCCGAAGCCATTGTCAACAGGCTCCCCCCCCCCCCCCCCCCCCACCAGCACGGCCACGTAGTTATGGGACCCTGACTGGCGAGGGTTGATGATCCGAAGCCATTGTCAACAGGCTCCCCCCACCTCCCACCAGCACGGCCACGTAGTTATGGGACCCTGACTGGCGAGGGTTGATGATCCGAAGCCATTGTCAACAGGCTCCCCCCCCCCCCCCCCCCACCTCCCACCAGCACGGCCACGTAGTTATGGGACCCTGACTGGCGGGGGTTGATCATCCGAAGCCATTGTCAACAGGCTCCCCCCCCCCCCCCCCCCACCTCCCACCAGCACGGCCACGTAGTTATGGGACCCTGACTGGCGAGGGTTGATCATCCGAAGCCATTGTCAACACACTCCCCCCCCCCCCCCCCCACCTCCCACCAGCACGGCCACGTAGTTATGGGACCCTGACTGGCGAGGGTTGATGATCCGAAGCCATTGTCAACAGGCTCCCCCCCCCCCCCCCCCCCACCTCCCACCAGCACGGCCACGTAGTTATGGGACCCTGACTGGCGAGGGTTGATGATCCGAAGCCATTGTCAACAGGCTCCCCCCCCCCCCCCCCCCCCACCTCCCACCAGCACGGCCACGTAGTTATTGGACCCTGACTGGCGAGGGTTGATGATCCGAAGCCATTGTCAACAGGCTTCCCCCCCCCCCCCCCCCCCACCTCCCACCAGCACGGCCACGTAGTTATGGGACCCTGACTGACGAGGGTTGATGATCCGAAGCCATTGTCAACAGGCTCCCCCCCCCCCCCCCCCCCCCACCTCCCACCAGCACGGCCACGTAGTTATGGGACCCTGACTGGCGAGGGTTGATGATCCGAAGCCATTGTCAACAGACTCCCCCCCCCCCCACCTCCCACCAGCACGGCCACGTAGTTATGGGACCCTGACTGGCGAGGGTTGATCATCCGAAGCCATTGTCAACACACTCCCCCCCACCACCCACCAGCACGGCCACGTAGTTATGGGACCCTGACTGGCGAGGGTTGATCATCCGAAGCCATTGTCAACACACTCCCCCCCACCACCCACCAGCACGGCCACGTAGTTATGGGACCCTGACTGGCGAGGGTTGATGATCCGAAGCCATTGTCAACACACTCCCCCCCCCCCCTCCCACCAGCACGGCCACGTAGTTATGGGACCCTGACTGGCGAGGGTTGATGATCCGAAGCCATTGTCAACAGGCTCCCCCCACCTCCCACCAGCACGGCCACGTAGTTATGGGACCCTGACTGGCGAGGGTTGATGATCCGAAGCCATTGTCAACAGGCTCCCCCCCCCCTCCCACCAGCACGGCCACGTAGTTATGGGACCCTGACTGGCGAGGGTTGATCATCCGAAGCCATTGTCAACAGGCTCCCCCCCCCCCCCCTCCCACCAGCACGGCCACGTAGTTATGGGACCCTGACTGGCGGGGGTTGATCATCCGAAGCCATTGTCAACAGACTCCCCCCCCCCCCCCCACCTCCCACCAGCACGGCCACGTAGTTATGGGACCCTGACTGGCGAGGGTTGATGATCCGAAGCCATTGTCAACAGACTCCCCCCCCCCCCCCCCCCCCCCACCTCCCACCAGCACGGCCACGTAGTTATGGGACCCTGACTGGCGAGGGTTGATGATCCGAAGCCATTGTCAACAGACTCCCCCCCCCCCCCCCCCCACCTCCCACCAGCACGGCCACGTAGTTATGGGACCCTGACTGGCGAGGGTTGATCATCCGAAGCCATTGTCAACAGACTCCCCCCCACCTCCCACCAGCACGGCCACGTAGTTATGGGACCCTGACTGGCGAGGGTTGATCATCCGAAGCCATTGTCAACAGACTCCCCCCCCCCCCCTCCCACCAGCACGGCCACGTAGTTATGGGACCCTGACTGGCGAGGGTTGATCATCCGAAGCCATTGTCAACAGACTCCCCCCCACCTCCCACCAGCACGGCCACGTAGTTATGGGACCCTGACTGGCGAGGGTTGATCATCCGAAGCCATTGTCAACAGGCTCCCCCCCCCCCCCCCCCACCACCAGCACGGCCACGTAGTTATGGGACCCTGACTGGCGAGGGTTGATCATCCGAAGCCATTGTCAACAGGCACAAGAAGCGACCACCCGCAGCAAAAGGTCTCCCGTTTCAATGTTGGGTCTCATTTCACGGGAACTATAGTAGTTAAATGAAATGAATAGACAAAATCTGACCACAACTTTCTATCTTAAAATCCCGGATGTTCAAAAATGGAATTTGTCGGACACTACCATCCACATGAGTATTAAGCAATAATGTAATACTTAAGTTAATGAAAGGGACTGTTGCGTCCTGACCGCTGTGACTTCCGAGGCAGATGCAGTAACTCTGGTCAAGCTGTATTGCAGCCCGGCCCCAGTAACGTCCTGGGCGACACTGCCCCGCTCCCGGTGCCGTGACCACGGCCTCGGCTGACCCGGTCCCCGCCGGGGGCGCTGACCGGGCCAGACACGTGGGACACGGGTACAGTGGTTGGAACCGGCACACTAGCGTGAGCGATCGGAGACTGTACCAAACGTAACAGGGACAACGTTTAACTCGCCTGAACAAGCTACACGTCACTTTAAACCAGATGTTTGTTTACATAATAAGTTATCATAATCGTTGCTAACTTTCTTCTGGGGGGGGGGGGGGGGGGGGGGGGGGGCGTTAAGGATCTGCATCAGACACACCCTAGGTTTTATTTCACCCACCGTGGTACACACCTCACGATTGAAAATAGTTGAATTGCAAGGGAATCGAAACAAACAAAGTCAAACAAGCATGACTTTTCGTCATCGCCACGGGGTTCACTAATGTACACCTGAACAAAAATGTCGATGCGCTGCCCATGACTGCCAGCCAGCCGGAGTCTGAGACGGCAAAATTGTACAGACTCCGACTCCGACTCCGACTCCGGCCAAAATCATCGACTCCGACCGACTCCGATTCCGACTCCGACTCCGACTCCGACTCCGACTCCGATTCCGACTCAGACTCCGCAGCCCTAGTTGCCAGCTGCTCACGGCTGTTCCAGTAGTTGTTGTGTCTTGAAATGTACGAAGCGAGGCTCAAAGGGAAATGATGACCTTTTCCCACAAACATGGAGTTATTACTTGAAATCGACAGACGAGACCAAAATATATTGTAAATTCATCACATTTTGCATAAAACTTTCCTACCGAAAGATATTTCAAGTTAATGTTGATTAGCGTTCCACACTTATAACGGTCGGTACTCAGCAAGTACTACTCAGTAACGAATTAAGTAAATTAGCCTCTCTACGCATTGTTATTTATCATGAAGGTATGCAATATGTTTCCTGCACTCTATCTTTTGCGAATATGTGCCAAACTGTTATGAACAATCAACAAACATTTGACAAAAGTGCAATTAAATCGGAAGCTCGTCGATGCACATCGACGGCGACCTATTTAGTGTCGGCGATTTGTTGAGAGGTAATTCATATTCAACGTTGAACAGATTGATACAAAAGCGCCAGATATGTCGCGTTTTGTTAGTGGAGGGAAAACACCGATCATGTGCTCCGAAAGAAGTATATGTACTTGTTTTTTTGTTTTTTTCTCCAAACTTCCAACTTTGAATTAAAGAATAATTGTATTTCATTCTTAAATTTAGATCACATCATTTTTATACCATAACGTTAGCCTAAGCAATTGTTGCTAAAAATGAAAAGGTCATTATTTCCCTTTAAGTTAGCTCTACTGTATGCTATTTATTGTCCACGCTTGCACGCCACCTGTGAAAATCCCAAAAGGACATGGTAAATGTCCATAAGGCACGGCTTGCAAGTAGAGTAGAATCCAGCCACCAGCCGGAGCAGCCGTCGCCGGGAATCTCCGCCAGAATTAGTCCGTCCGTACTGTCAAACGCGCTCCGAACTACTGATTGGCCAATAGGACGGCGCGCCTCCGTCCGAGCGGACAGGATTCGATTTCTGTCTGTGTGTTGTACCCTTCGGCTCACGCTGTCAGCCTCGATTTCCATTTCCCTCTCGGCTAACCTGATCGAGAATCACATCTCCGGGTGGTGAGGGCCCGTCCCATCCGACGCGGCGGTACCAAAGTGGGCGCCTGGTCGTGGTTATGTTCGTAAATGGAGGAACGAATGGTGCTTGGATTAGATTCGGGCTGAGTGATTATTCGTGTTAGGCATCAGCTCATCACTTATGTTGCTGTGTTGTTCAGTACACATTGTTGTTGTTGTTGGACAGCACACATTGCGTAAGTCGTTTGGTAGAACGTCTGGAATGCTACATAAACATAACACATTACGTCAGTCATTTGAGGGACGTCAGCTGCAGTGTCACATAGGTATGGTCAGGGGCGTAGGCAGAATTTCTCCCAGGAGGGGGCAAATGGGATCAGAGCGGGGCCAAGGGGGGCACACATCACTAAAACAGTACAGTATGTTGTATGTTTTAAAGCAACGACAAATAACTTTTTACAACGAAACAATATTTATTTTTGGGAGTCAAAAACAAACAAAAAATATAAAATCCGCGATAGCCATTTTCAATATATTGTCATGTCCTTAATTTCAGCGTTTTTATTTGCAATTTGCTTCAAAACTCGATTTTCTACGATTTTGCATTTTTTCCCACCAAAAATGGTTTGACATCACGTGATTAAAACGTTATTATCTCCCATAGTGCTCTACCATTTTCATTGAAATGGTGTGATAAGACGTAGAATTGATGCAGCATAAGGTACTGAAAGGTTGACGTCGATATCTATCATTGTTTCCAAGTTATTGAGAAAATCTGGGAGTGGAAGGGGGGGGGGGGCAGATTCTGCTGCCTCCAGCGGGGCGCGGGTTAATCAAAATAATATCCTGAATCTTCTTCAATTCACCTTTTAGATAATCACCTAATCACCTTTAGAGTGACCTAATCAGAGATAATCACCTTTTATTTTGTTAGCAACAATTGATTTGGCTACCGTTATGGTACTAAAACGATGTGATCTAAATTTAAGAATTAAATAAAATGATTCCCTCATTCAAGGTTAGTAGTTTTGGAAAATTAATGATCGGCATTTTCTCTCCACTATTGGAAAGCGCAGCATCTGGCGCTTTTGCATCAATCTGTTAAACGTTGTTGAATGGGCACTTCTAAACAAATCGCCGACACTAAATATGTAAGGTAATAGGCCACTGTTAAACTGACGATTTCAATGCACTTTTTTCAAATGATTATTGATTGTTCATAAAAGTTTGGCACATATTCGCAAAAGATAGAGTGTAGGAAACATATTGCATACCTTCAAGATAAATGACAATCCGTAGGGAGGCTAATTTACTGAATTCGTTAACGAGTACTTGCTGATTTTAAGCGTGGAACGCTCATCAACTATGAGTTGAAATATCTATCGTTGGAATTGTTATATGCAAAATGTAATGAATTCACAATATATTTTGATCTCGTCTATCGATTTCAGGTGCTAACTCCATTTGTGTGGGAAAAGGTGATTATCTCCCTTTAAGGAAACAACACAGTACGTACATGCCGATTATACACATGTACGATGAAGTTACAAAATCTCGACAAAATAACGAAATAACATGCTCCTTGCTCAACATGCTCAATCTTGATTTACAGAAAGCTTTGGATACCGTTTGCTTAGAAATTGTCTTGAAAATATACACCCCATTGTGATACGAGGGGCTTCTACAACACGATAGTTATATCTTAACACTCGCCCTGGAGGGCCTCTGATAATTACACGCCATGGAGGGGGGGAGGGCGGGGCGGGGGCGGCGGATTCCGTCCGTCCCCCAAAGATCTCGAAAACCACGCAACGTAGCGACAAGCGGAAAACGATGTTAGCTCGAGACAAGCTCTATCGAAAGTATATCTGTCTTGTTTTAGGTCAGGTCAATATTGAGGTCACCAGAGGTCATCAAAGGCAGATTTTCCAGTTTTAGGACTTCGCTCCAGAAACCCCTACATATCTCTGGAACTATGATAGCTAGGCACCAGGCACGTAGCCAGGATTTCGTCCAGGGGGGGGGGGCGACGCCTCGAAGGGCCCCTTCCCGAGCGTTGAAAGGGCCCCCTTCCCAACCTTTGAAAGCCCCCCCCCCCCCCCCCCAACAAAAAAAAAGATGAAAAGGCACGTTACAAGGATGGAAAATGTAGTATTGCAGGTATGGCATGGGCCATACCAACTTTTAGGAGCTGGAGTTAGGAAACTGACATCAACTTTGGAACCAGCGACATCAATTTGGAATCAGGGATACCAACTTGGAATATTTGTTTAAGCTCAAGACTTGGAACTCTTAAACAAATTGCGCCACGGAGCGGCGCGAAAATGTTGAGTCTTATGCCCTGGCTATGTTTTCTCATCAATGCCTCGCATTGCGTATGGTGCGGACCTCTAAAATTGCTATATTGTGCGTTTAAAAGTGCGGCAAAGAAAGTGCTAAAGTGAACTATTTTGCCCAATTATATAGGAAAGTAGCAACATAACACATAAATGCGCCGAGAAACGGGCCGATTTTTTTCCTAACCCGCATATAATTGAATTTGTAGTTAAATTGCGCCGCGGAGCGGCGCGAAAATTTTCAGTTTTATTCCCTGCACAACTGTATTCTTACTGTTGAAAGGCCAAGGTCCCTTTAGATCGTCTAGGGGCCCCTCTGGCCTTTTCTACGCCCTTCCGACCTGTTCAGGGACTCATCTGGGATCCGCGAAGCGAAAAGACATGTGGAGTGGGTGAATATATATATATATATATATATATATATATATATATATATATATATATATATATATATATATATATATATATATATATATATATATATATATATATATATATATATATATATATATATATATATATATATATATATATATATATATATATATATATATATATATATATATATATATATATATATATATATATATATATATATATATATATATATATATATATATATATATATATATATATATATATATATATATATATATATATATATATATATATATATATATATATATATATATATATATATATATATATATATAATATATATATATATATATATATATATATATATATATATATATATATATATATATATATATATATATATATATATATATATATATAATATATATATATATATATATATATATATATATATATATATATATATATATATATATATATATATATATATATATATAT
>JAXIVJ010019287.1:5000-15000 GCA_036785665.1 Chirona hameri | reverse complement strand
CATTTTAAAGAAAGAAAAAAGAAAATGACATTTTATATCTTCGCTTAATTGCGTTTGCAATTTGCTTTGAAACTCTTTTTCTACGATTTTTCAAACCTTTATCGTTTTTCCACCAGCATGACGTCATCAAAACATCATTATTTCCCAAATTGCTCAACCAATTTCAATAAAATATTTACAGCATACGTATCATTGTTGTATACTTAGCTACTAAACATTTCAGGAAGATTCGCCGCATGTCTAAAAAGTTATGCAAGAAAAACCTCAGGGGGTCGTTTTAGGACCTCCCGTAGGGCGAGGCAATGACTTATGTGCGGTATTCTTATGTGAGTCTGAGCAGAACTGAGCAGACTGGGGGGGGGGGGGCGTTAAACGCCCCCCCCCCTCCTGGTTATCTTCCGAACCAATGATTGCACGGAGACTCACAAGACGGCATTCGAAAGCTCTCAATGAGACGAATCTACACCATGCTCACAAATGTCAAAGTGAGGTCAAATGTCAGGTCACGGTCAGGTCAAAGGTCCAAATCGGCGTATTTGAGTTTATGGGCCATACTTTCCATCCAAAGCCTCCGATTGCGACCAGTTTCACCCAAAGTGCTGCCAAAGGTATGATCATATCCCGCATGAGCTAAAGTGAGATTGTTGGCCAAGGCCAAGGTCAAGGTCAGGTCACAAAAGGTCGCTATGCTCAAAATATATACGAAAGTCATGCAACACATGTTTTATGAGTTATGTTCCACGTATAATTCGATAGTGATAGTCATTTTACCACCTGACTTCATTTACGTGAAGTAAATGGCAATTTTAGGTCAAATTCAGGTCACCGAAGGTCAACATTTTAAATTGTTAAGTCTAAACAAAAAAGGTATGTTGCTAGACCAGTTTTGTCTCAGAAATAGTGGTGACATTTTTTTGTCTGTATCTAGTCAATAAAAGGCAAAAACAGCCATTTCACAATATTACGTCATGAGTTATCCATATTGAGATGTCATAAGTCCGTCAAAAATGGAGATATTGGTTTGAAATTTGTTATGGTAGTTGCCTATGTATGGTTCTCTGACATATCTTCCGTTTTTTTTTAATATTTGGGATTCTTTTTTATTTTGTGATAATTTCCCCCCCCCATTTTTTTTTTAAGTTCTATGGGGTCAAAAACTAAACTTTAAAAAAATCCGAGATGGCAGATTGGTAGCCATTGCTATCCTTTGGCGTTTTTCGATTGCATTTTCCTTCAAATGTGGCATTTGTACGGCCTGGCAAAGTTTAGCTGATTTGGGTGTTAAACTAGTGTGTAGTGACGTCCCTAAATTTGCTATAACTCGAGAGATAAAAAATCAACGAAATTTCTTGATTTTTGCACACAAGACGTAACAATGATCTATAAGAAGGTACCCGAAGTTTCAGGTTCATAGCGCTATTAGTTTTTAGCTATTGCGAAAATTCATCAGGGGGGCGTTAAACGCCCCCCCCCCCCCCAGTCAATGGCGGGTTAATCGGTCCAGCCGTTTCTCAGCTATAGCAGGATAACGTTTTCTGACACCCCTGACGCGGCACGTGCCATGCGCCATGCTGACCCCTCGCGTGAGACGAAACATGTCAATACCATAATGGATTTAATATAATTATCAGATGGCGAAGACCGGTTGTCAATCGGATGCGGGATTCCAAAGATATAAGCTCCTCAAAAGCGTTACGGTCGGGTCGACTCGGGTCGGGTCGGGTCGGATCGGATCGGATCGGGTCGGGTCGGGTCGGATCGGATCGGGCCGGGTCGGGTCGGGTCGGATCGGATCGGGTCGGGTCGGGTCGGGTCGGATCGGATCGGGCCAGGTCGGGTCGGGTCGGCTGCTTATGTGAGAAAAATCCCGTATTCAGTGAGGACTCATTAGCGCTTCGCGCTCGCTCGTAAGACCCGGTCGCACGTAAACACCGGTTGATTAGACGTCATTAACTAAGTGCTGAAAATCGAGGCAAGGGCTCCGCAAAGTCTAACCAAAGCCCAGCACACACCACATTGTACAGTACGTCTACGCTGTTATTGGACAGCAATCTATTTTTCGCGCGACAGACTTATCTTCAGAGTATGTATATTCCAAAGATATTTATACAAAGATATATTACAAAGATATATTATCAGAGTATGTATCTTCTACCTAGTACCTACAGGTCACTTTAATAAGTATTGTCATCTCCAGTCAATCCTACGTAACTGTTGGTATTTGTTGATATCAGGGCCCATTGAGCTCCTTCAAAGGCAAGTTAAGCATACACAACCCGGGATACAAAGGCAACGACAATAACGAGCTATAGGAGTCCCCGCAAACACTGCCGAGTCCCCGCAATAACGAGTCCCCGCAAACACTGCCACAGGGTGAACAGAGAACGGGAAGGACACAACAGTTCAAATGCTGATGAACGTGCAGCTTGAAGACGGTTAGGAAGCTAGTGTCCTCCAGCACGATATGCATATAATTTAAAGCCAGCATAAAGCCAGCAATTTAAAGCCAGTGGTACGATACATTAACACCATTAAAACCTATTTAAAAGCCGATAATACAGTCCAGTCTTCAACAGACAGTCTGTATACCCTCCCTCAGGGTCAGGCGTCGAAGCTTTGTGTCGGCCTACGCCGTTCATGACAATATACGCACTAAGTACTAAGTACTTCCGCACTAAGTATATGCCTAATACTCGGTGCCCGTGTGTGTACGGTGCTTGGGATGTATCACTCAGGAGGGGTGGTAAAATGCCCCGTTCTGTTGGACGACGTCGGAGAACCAAATTTGCCTTTTTCTTGCCAGGTTAGCTATTTTTTTTATCCCAAATGATCCATCAGAGGAGTCACATGCTGCATTTGTGCATGCGTGTGCTTTTTACATCGAATAGTGGGATATTCAAAGCAGTAGCGTACCCAAGATTCGCTCCAGGAGAGGGCAATTTTTTATTAGGGAGGATAAAGTACCCCCACCAAAAAAGCACCGGATTTGGCCCACCATATTTTTAAAAGGGCATATTTTCACAATTTTTCTCTTTTAGAAAAATAAATCATTCATTTTTTCGACCAACAGGGGCACAAACAGACCTTCAGGGGGGGGGGGGGCAATTGCCCCGTTTGCCCCCTCCCCTTGTGTATGCCTATGATTCAAAGGCAATTTCTACTTAATTTTCAGGCCACAATTATGGTTCACACATAAAAATGCTATCCCACATGAATGTACTCACATGAAAAATACGAGTCCCACAACATAGCAACAGTGATATCAGTTTGGCACCACCAGAATGGCAGCATATTAGACTACAAGTATAGTTGTTTTTATAGACCATACAAACTATACCAAGTTGTCTGCAAACTACTATTTCAGTTGACAGCGGTTTGGGAGAACTGCGGAAGACCACTCATTTACTTTGAACGGGAGACTCTCCGCACTCACAAAAAATAAACACCTGCGCAGGGTGTTTTTTTTTAACACCCCTAGCCCGTGTAATGCCGACACAACCTAAAATACGTCGCCTGGAAGGTGTTTTGTTTAGCACTCAGGGAGGTGTACCGGAACAACCGTGATCGCCGCTGCATGGGGTGTATAGGTTTAACGGAACACCCTTGATAACCGCTGCATGGGGTGTCGAGGTGTCGCAATACGCATGCGTGGAGTGTCGATTGACGCCTCAGCCAGGCGTATTGTGGGAGTTCGTTTACCATTGGGAGAGGAGGAACGTCGCCGCTGCATGGGGTGTCGAGGTGTCGCAATACTCATGCGGGGGGTGTCGATTGACGCCTCAGCCGGGCGAATTGCGGGAGTTCGTTTACCACTGGGAGAGGTGTGACGGTCGCCGCTGCATGGGGTGTTGTGACGCAGACGCATGGCGGGCGGCCGCCGCCGCCGGGCGCCGGCTCAGAGACGTGTCGCAACTCGCAAGACTCATGCCAATCTGAGCACTCTGACCTGACTCTGACCACTCGCGCCAACTTCTCAATCTGAGCAACTAAAAATTAGTACATTTCAGTGCAAAACCATTGTATCAACAAAACCGTTAATTATTGTAAACAGATCCATGTATCAACACCAGCATCACAAATCAGCATCATCAAGCATATTCATAAATAATCATATAGTTACTATGGATCAACAGTCAGCTACGTATATTCATATGTTTATAGAAGCTTGGTCGGTGCAGCTCCGACCGGATAAGCAATACAATTGGTTGTGACGGGAGGGCATGACACATATAGACGCTATCATACCTAATATTTATCGATCACAAATTCACAACTAAGTACATTTCTAAGATCAAAAGAACGCACGAAAGAACGCACTCACAACTCACAATTAGGTACTTATAACTCCGATCACGACAGCACGATTGACAGCCTTTCGCAACTCAACGGCAACTTGAACACTGACAACGGTCGACGCACGCACACTGCACACAACCCGCCGCGCCCAAGGTCACAGCTCAACTGACCCGGCGCTGCGGCGCGGCCGGCCGGCAGTGATGTGCGCGCGCAGCTTTAACGCTGTGCCGTCGTCTGCATGCGTCTGCGTCACGACACGCCAAGCAGCGGCGACCGCCACAACTCTCCCAGTGGTGAACGAACTCCTGAAATACGCCCGGCTGAGGCGTCAATCGGCTCCCCCGCATGAGTATGAGACACCTCGACACCTCGATGCAGCGGTGACGAACACACGATGCGATGGTGGTCGGCACTAACACACCACGCAGGTGTCTGACATGGGTGTAGATAGCGAAGCATCAACAATGACACCCCATGCATGAGTAAATGTCCAAATTAACCCCTGTGGCAGGAGTTGACACCCGGGTCGTGTGTAGCGATGTTGTGAGTGTGCCGTCCAACCGGCGGATCCGCTGGTTGTATCAGTCATCTTCGCTGCATAGTAGAAACTGGTATACATTTTGGAACAAATTTAGAAACCCAGAGTATATTTTAGATTAATGACCAATGACCATGAAGGCAGCATTTTAAAACCTCGATTTGGAGCGATCGTCCCTGTGGAAAGCGACGCATGTTACAAATGTTTAAGCAATTCTGTGAAGCACCCCGAGTTCAAGGTAAGGTTAGGTTAAAATAATTAATAATATAGTTGCTAAAAAAGTGGATACAATAAACCGCATAGCAAGTAGGGCAAACTTAACATGTCAACACATCGGACTTGGCACGTTACTGGTGGTGTTGACTGTTGGTGTGGTAATTTGGGACATGTCGGGACAACACTTTCATGTTACTGGTGATGTATTGGTGTCTGAAAGTCATCCCAGGCAAAGGGTTGTCAGGTTGAAGGGAGAAAACAGGATAAACAACTAACCCTGGACACGCCCTAACAACATACTTTTCATGCTATTGGTGATGTAGTGTGTCGGTATTGACTTCATCACCAATAGCATGAAAAGCACTGGCGGATCCAGGGGGAGGCATTTAGGGCGGCCGCCCCCCCCCCCCCCCCCCAAAGCCCAAAGTGGCCTGTTTGCCCCCCCCCCCCCCCCAAAGGTTCACTCAAAAAGTGATCGTTAATGACTAAGCGATACCTTATTTTTTTATCTTTGTGATAAAAGTAATTCTTTGGTGAAAAAAATATGGAAGTAATTTGGTAGCAATCGACATAGGCAAAAGAAACATTAGTGGCGCAAGACACAATCCGAAGACAAGGACATATATAAGCCTTGTCTGAAGCACGGTAAATACAAGGCCATATATAGGAGGTAGAGTCATCCGGCGATTCTGTGTGATCATGACGTCAGAGCGTGACGTCATGTGGATCCATCGGCCTCCTCCGCCATTGCAGTTAATGCTATTTCGGGAGAAATAAATATCATCTAACTCGGAAAGTAAAAATGTTACGAAAAAGAAAAAGACAGCGTTGAAAAGCTCAAAACAGGGCAAATAGAAATCTCCTGGATCATTTTAGGCTCAGATCAATATTGAGGTCACTAGAGGTCATCAAAGGTCAGGGCCTTGTTTACGGTCACCCTGCGGTTAGGCGGTCACCAGCTGAGGCTCTAAGCCCCGCCCCTTCGATGAAATTTTGATTTGACCTAAACCACATGGAATTTGTATGAATCGACGTGTTCTGACGAGGCGAACACGATGACATCAAAATCATTGCTGTATCTATATTTGTCAAAAAGTTATTTGCGAAAAACAGTTTTAACCGACTGCAGACGACATGCGCCAGAATTGACTACTGGGGTGATGTCATAAGTAGAAGTGGACACGTTACGAAGATAGGGATGACACCCCCCTGGGTAAATATAATACTTCTGAAGGTAAGTTTGGCCATGTGCGTCAAGTTAGTACTCGTTTTCGTATTCGTATTCGTTTTCAGCGTCGAGTTCCGATTTTCCCCAAACTTAGCATATGGGTAGATCTCATCGAGTTATGCACGAATATGCAATCTGTTTTGACCTAGGACAAATGGTTTGACCTCCAGAGGTCACTGAAATGTCATCGCACGGGGTACCCTCTAAATGTTTCGTTTACCGTCCGATTTAATCGCAAAGGGGCTCAAACGACTCGCCGGCACCCCAGCTTGCGTCATAAAAAAAACACAAAAAAATCACCTAGAGGTCAAAGGTCCAGGTCACGGGGACGAATACGAGATTTTAAGCTTCGATACCAGCTTGTGTACCCGATAGTTTTTACGTTTACCGTCCGATTTGCTCGCAATGGGCAAAAAGGGACTCGCCGGCACGTTAACTTGCGTCAGGAAAAACAAAAAGTCATCCAGAGGTCAAAGGTCAAGGTCACGGGGACGAATACGAGATTTTTAAGCTTCGGTACCAGCATGGTGTACCCTCTAGTTTTTTTTCGTTTACCATCCGATTTGCTCGCAATGGGCAAAAAGGGACTCGACGGCACCCCACCTTACGTCAGGAAAACAAAAAATCACCTATCGGTCAAAGGTCAAGGTCACGGGGACGAATACGATATTTTAAGCTTCGGTACCAGATTGTGTACCCTCTAGTTTTTTCGTTTACCGTCCGATTTGCTCGCAATGGGCAAAAAGGGACTCGCCGGCACGTTAGCTTGCGTCAGGAAAAACAAAAAGTCATCCAGATGTCAAAGGTCAAGGTCACGGGGACGAATACGAGATTCTAAGCTTCGGTACCAGCTTGTGTACCCTCTACTTTTTTCGTTTACCGTCTGATTTGCTCGCAATAGGCAAAAAGAGACTCGCCGGCACCTCAGCTTGCGTCAGGAAAAACAAAACATCACCTAAATGTCAAGGTCACGGGGACGAATACGAGATTTTAAGCTTCGGTACCAGCTTGTGTACCCTCTAGTTTTTTTCGAGATTTTAAGCTTCGGTACCGAAGCTTAACATCTCGTATTCGTCCCCGTGACCTTGACCTTTGACCTCTAGGTGATGTTTTGTTTTTCCTGACGCAAGCTAACGTGCCGGCGAGTCCCTTTTTGCCCATTGAGAGCAAATCGGACGGTAAAAGAAAAAAACTAGAGGGTACACAAGCTGGTACCGAAGCTTAAAATCTCGTATTCGTCCCCGTGACCTTTGCCTTTGACCTCTAGGTGATGTTTTGTTTTTCCTGACGCAAGCTAAGGTGCCGGCGAGTCCCTTTTTGCCCATTGCGAGCAAATCGGACGGTAAACGAAAAAAAAAATAGAGGGTACACCATTCTGGTACCGAAGCTTAGAATCTCGTATTCGTCCCCGTGACCTTTACCTTTGACCTCTAGGTGATGTTTTGTTTTACCTGACGCAAGCTGGGGTGCCAACGAGTCCCTTTTTGCCCATTGCAAGCAAATCGGACGGTAAACGAAAAAACTAGAGGGTACACAAGCTGGTACCGAAGCTTAAAATCTCGTATTCGTCCCCGTGACCTTGACCTTTGACCTCTATGTGATTTTTTTTTCCTGACGCAAGCTAGGGTGCCAGCGAGTCCTTTTTTCCATTGCGAGCAGATCGGACGGTAAACAAAAAAACTAGAGGGTACACAAGCTGGTACCGAAGCTTAAAATTTCGTATTCGTCCTCGTGACCTTGACCTTTGACCTCTAGGTGATGTTCTGTTTTTCTTGACGCAAGCTGGGGTGCCGTCGAGTCCCTTTTTGCCCATTGCAAGCAAATCGGACGGTAAACAAAAAACTAAAGGGTACACAAGCTGGTACCGAAGCTTAAAATATCGTATTCGTCACCGTGACCTTGACCTTTGACCTCTAGGTGATGTTTTGTTTTTCTTGACGCAAGCTAAGGTGCCGGCGAGTCCCTTTTTGACCATTGCAAGCAAATCGGACGGTAAACGAGCAAAAAAAACTAGAAGGTACACAAGCTGGTACCGAAGCTTAAAATCTCGTATTCGTCCCCGTGACCTTGACCTTTGACCTCTAGGTGATGTTTTTTTCCTGACGCAAGTTAAGGTGCCGGCGAGTCCCTTTTTACCCATTGCGAGCAAATCGGACGGTAAACGAAAAAAACTAGAGGGTACACAAGCTGGTACCGAAGCTTAGAATCTCGTATTCGTCCCCGTGACCTTGACCCTTGACCTCTAGGTGATTTTTTGTTATTCCTGACGCAAGGTGGGTTGCCGGCGAGTTCCTTTTTTCCCAATGCGAGCAAATTGGACGGTAAACGAAAAACTAGAAGGTACACAAGCTGGTACCGAAGCTTAAAATCTCGTATTCGTCCCCGTGACCTTGACCTTTGACCTCTAGGCGATGTTTTGTTTTACCTGACGCAAGCTGGGGTGTCGTCGAGTCCCTTTTTGCCCATTGCAAGCAGATCGGACGGTAAACTAAGCAACTAGAGGGTACACAAGCTGGTACCGAAGCTTAAAATCTCGTATTCGTCCCCGTGACCTTGACCTTTGACCTCTTTGTGATTTTTTGTTTTTCCTGACGCAAGCTAGGGTGCCAGCGAGTCCCTTTTTTCATTACGAGCAGATCGTACGGTAAACGAAAAAAAAACAACTAAAGGGTACACAACCTGGTACCGAAGCTTAGAATCTCGTATTCGTCCCCGTGACCTTGACCTTTGACCTCTAGGGGATTTTTTGTTATTCCTGACGCAAGCTGGGATGCAGAAGAGTCCCTTTTTCCCATTGCAAGCAAATCGGACGGTAAACTAAAAACTAGAGGGTACACAAGCTGGTACCGAAGCTTAAAATATCGTATTCGTCCCCGTGGCCTTGACCTTTGACCTCTATGTGATTTGTTGTCCGAACCCGCAGGGGGGGGGGGAGGGCAGAATCTTCCCCTCCCTGATTTTCTCAATAACCTGAAAACTATGATAGATATCAACGTGAAACTTTCAGTACCTTATCCTGCATCAAGTCTAAGTCTTCTCACCAACTCTAAATGAAATTGATGTAGTATATTGGGAGATAATGACGTTTTAATGACGTCATGTCATGCCATTTTTGGTGGAAAAACGATAAATGTTTGGCAAATAGTAGAAATCAGAGTTTTCAAGCAAATTGCAAATAAAACACGCGAAAAGAAGGGAAAAGACATTTTCTTCAAAATGGCTCTCGGATTTCCAAATTTTTTTCAACCCCAATTTTGTTTTGTTGTGAATTTGAAAAGTGAATTTGTTATCCTCGAATACCAAAATAAGGTAACCGGCCCAAATCCGCGGAGAAAAAAAAATGGGGGTACATTTTTGCCACAAAAAGTTGCCCCCCCCCCCCCCCCCCAAAAAAAAAAACCGACGGCTGGATCCGCCAGTGATGAAAAGTATGGAATTATGATGTGTCTGGTGTTAATTTGTCTACCCTACCTATAGAAAGTCTGATTAAATTAAAACTGCTTGTATTTGACCTTTGGTTCAGTACCCCCCCCCCCCGCCATTATTTCATGTTATTGGTGGTGTGTTGGTGTCTGAAAGTTGGTGTCTGAAAGTCATCCCAGGCATAGCGTTGTCAGTTTTAAGGGAAAAACAGGGTAAACAACTGCAACCCCGGACACGCCCTAACAACATACTTTTCATGCTATTGGTGATGTCAGTGTGTCGGTATCGACTTCATCACC
>JAXIVJ010019286.1:0-20146 GCA_036785665.1 Chirona hameri | reverse complement strand
TATAGATGGTGCACAAAGAGTTATCTGACCACCCTGGTCACAGGGTTGACATCAGGTCACAACATAAGTTACCATTATGGCCTATGCGAGAATGACGGGGTACCGCATATTTTTTTCTCCCAAATCACTTAACCCGCGCCGTGCCGGGGGGGGGGGGAGGGGGGGTTAGGACGCATGCCCCTAAGGTTTTTCGAGGATAGCGAAAAAAATGGCGGCGCGCAGTGCCGCCGTTTTTAGCATAGCTGTTGGAACATCAAATATTCACATAGTGTGTAATTTTTTATTTCCGGTCATCTCAGGCAGGTCACCAGGCCAGGTCATGTGACCCCACCTCCCAAAAATGTTTGCGGTCGTACCACAGTCACAGTTTTTGGCCGATCTATTTCGTACTTACAGGATTTCATAAGGGCAATAGTACCTACAATTCGTTTATCTCGATTTTTTTATATCAGTGACCTAAGGTCGGGTCAATTTTGTGACCTCCCCATTATAAGTCAATGGGAAATAATAAAATGCTTTCTATTCTGAGGATACGCATGATATCAGCCCAATTCCTTCTGGATCATGTTATCATAGCATAGGCCATTCGTGAAGTTGCAGGTGCAAATTTTGTTCAGGAATTCTACAGGGTCAGATGAGGTCATCCGAGGTCACCAATACATTTTTGCTAATAACTCTCGACAAAATCAAGATATAGAAGTGAAACTGACACCAATGTGTTTGTCTCGTCGAGGCACGTCTCCCAATGTGCAACATGACCTAATTGAGTCACCACTTGACCTTGTCCTGTGGTCAAATTTATAAGTTGACTTAACCTAATGATCATGCAAATGATGCAAAGTGCCTTGACGAGGCAAACATGATGGCGTAAAAATCATTGCCCTATCTGTATTAGATAAACAGATATTGTGAAAACTGTTTTGCTAAAAAATTGTATTTTTGACATTTGATGACCTCTGGAGCCTAAACTATTGACCTGAGCTAAAAATTTGTGCACACCAATGGTGATTGCATTTTTCAAGAGCTTTCTATTTTTTTTTCTCGTTTCTTCCTATCATGGTTCCCGAGATATTTAGGGGTTTCTGGAGCAAAGTCCTAAAACTGGAAAATCTGACCTTTGATGACCTCTGGTGACCTCAATATTGACCTGAGCCCAAAAATGACTTTTATAGTTTCGACACGATTTGTGACGAGCTATCGAACGTGTTTTTGGATTCCGGCTACTCCCCATAGAAGCCGAGTAAGAGGGGGCGTTTATACGCCCCCCCCCCTCCCCTCCCCGGCACGGCGAAGGTGGCGCCGAGCACCACCACGGCACGGGTTAAAAACTTGTGAGGAAAACAAATTATAGTTTAACTACAATGTCGGTAAGATCAGGTGAAAAAAGAGCAAATTTCCAGGAAACAAATATGAAGAGAGCAAAATTCTTTGGAAAAAGTCACGAAAATGGGCAAAATTCCAAGGCTATGCAGGAACGCGCGGGGGCATACTTGTATTGAATACCCCCCCCCCCCCCCATGTTCCTGTGGGGGGGGGGATTTGCCCCCAATACCCCCCCCCCCCTGGATCCGCCAGTGCTTGCCAAATGCATGTCTGCTCATTCAGAGAGGCATTTCTGCCTTGATGTTAGTAACTAGGCCAGAACGATCTGTCCCACATCCACATTGATATTCATAGAACTTAAAAGTGTCTCAGATGTGGAAACCGACATCGTCCCACCACTGTCCTCTATTGTTGACGTTCGCCTCTGCCCTGTCCAGGTCCTGCCGGCTACCCGCAGCCGCAGGTGTGGGGCCAGCAGCAGCCCGGACCAGGACAGATGTACAGCATGCAGCCGCAGCAGCACCCGCCGCGCGCCATGCCGACCATGCTGTGGCCGGCCGCGCCCGCCCCGCAGCAGCCCGCGCAGCCCTCGCGCGCCAGCAAGCGAATAGCGCTCATCAACCCCAACACTGGCGAGGAAGTGTCGTCAGCGAGGAAGGTGCCGCCGGCCGCCACCGCCGCCGGTGGGGACAAGCGGACTGACGCCGCCGCCGCCGCGCAGCCGGTACGTGCACAGAACGTGGAGGGGAGTCTGGTGTGTGTTGGTCTGTTTTTATGGGAAAGCTGTATGTCTTGTAGCGCCACTCATGCTGATAAAGGCACGTTTTGGGACGTTAGAGCTGTGACTGTTTTGCTCGTAACTTGTTATTGAGGAGTCGGGCACATTATTTATGTCTTCCATGTGCATGGTTTGCTTTTAATTTCAAGAACTGTGCTCTGTGTGACTGACCCGATCGTGTCTGTCTGGTGTACTGGTGTACTGTCTAGAGTCCGCTCTTTGTATCGCCAGGGAAGCACCAGGGTGGCGGCAGAGTTCGCTAAGATGGTGGCCCAGGCGGCCACCTCGCGTTCAAGGGCCACGTCTAAGGCGACGCCGCCCGGCGCCGTGCCGCCCCCGGCCCACACCGGCCGAGACGCGGCCCGAGCAGCCGCCGGCGCCGGCCGCCGCTGCAGCCCCAGCAACCGCCGCCCCTCCTGCTGCTGCTGATGCCCCTGCGCCAGCCGCCCCTTCTGCAGCAGCAGCCGCCGCCGCCGCCCCCGCCGCCGCCGCCTCCGCCCAGCCGCCCGCGCCCGTTGAGAAGGAAGGTGAGTCCGCCGCCCCGCGGTGGCAGTGTGGGGAGGCGGAAAAGCTATTTTGTGGGGAGGGATGAGAGTAGTATTGCCGTATTTTTTTGTATTACGAGCGAGCGCGAAGCGCTCGTGAGTCCTCACTGAATACGGGATTTGTATCACATATCAGCGGCCGACCCGACCCGACCCGACCCGACCCGACCCGACCCGACCCGACCCGACCCGACCCGACCCGACCCGACCCGACCCGACCCGACCCGACTCGACTCGACTCGACTCGACTCGACCCGACCCGACCCGACCCCGACCCGACTCGACTCGACTCGACTCGACTCGACTCGACTCGACTCGACTCGACCCGACCCGACCCGGCTCGACCGTAACGCTTTTGAAGAGCTTATATCTTTGAAATCCCGCATCCGATTGACAAGCGCTCTGCGGCATCTGATAGCCCCATACAATCAATTATGTTATTGACATGTTTCGTCTCACGTGAGGGGTCAGCATGGCGCGTGGCACGTGCCGCTTCAGGGGTGTCAGAAAACATTATCCTGTTATAGCTGAGAAACTGCTGGACCGATTAAGCTGAAATTTGTGTGGTTTGAGACCACTGGGTCACACTGCACGTGCAACGTGCAAACCCCTGTTCCGTAACTGTTATGTTAAATGGAATGTTTCACCTTTGTATTGGTTTTGAACTGCGATAGCCATTATCTTTGGCCGTTATCGAAATGTCGAAAATACTAAGGTCATTTTTAAAAAAACTTGGCCGTTTTTAAGCAATTTAATTTCCCATTTGCAAAATGGGGAACATTTTCAAAATGGGGTCTAGGCTAGTGCCGCCGCTGATTGGCTGACACACTTTTGTTTTAGCCAATCCCACTTTGTCAGCCTATCGGCGGCGGTCTATAGCTCAATAATTATGTCACCATCCCAAATTTAAAACCTTAATTTGATTAAAGTTAAGTGACTTTTCGAGAGAGAAAAATATCACCATCGTTTTCAGCAGCACTTACTTCATATTTTCGACTACAACCAGCGTATATTTGACAACTTTCAGAAAGGTGAAACATTCCCTTTAACATGGGATATATGGGTTAACATGGGAAACACAAAATTAACAAATCACGAAAAACGGGCAAACTTCGTGCAGGTCCCGGGCCGCTGGCTTGGCAACCGTGGGTCGCAGCGGCATGCGATAAACACACTGCGATAGAGTATAGATTGGCCTGGCATATAGTATGTCGTTCACAGCGAAGCACGTGCCACGTGCAAAGTTATGACCACTTACATAATACAATTATCGTTTTAGAGCATTTTTCAGTATTAACCCTCGCCCTAGAGGAGCTTTTTTCACCTTCGCCCTACGGGTACGGGGTCCTAAAAAGACCCCACCCCCTTGTTAACTTTCAAATCAAACAACATAGAGCAACCCGGTAAGGATCAACATGTTGCATGTCATGTTTGGAATCTAACGGTATGCAATTTTGAGGTTTCGGGTCAACAGGTGACCTTCCAGGTCAAGTGAATGAGCTCGGATCGACCACGGCCAGAACATCGATTTTGCTCTGTCAGAAAACCTCAAAATTAGAAATTGATAAATGTAAATAAAAAGGCATGTTCCTAGACCAGTTTTGTCTAAAAAAAAAATACAGAAAAGGTAGTTATTTGTTCGTATGTGGTCAAAAAAGTTCAAAAGAGTTATTAAAAAAAAATGACGTCATGAGTTTCTTACACTTACGGAGCCATCACTCAGTTAAAAATAGAGATATTGCTTTGAAATTTGGTTTGGGTATTGTTCATACTCAGTTCTCTCACATATATTCCGTTTTTAACATCTTGGAAAATTTTGATATTGTGGTGATTTTTACCCCCCCCCCCCCAAAAAAAAAAAGAGAAAAAAAAGTGGCACATACAAAAATGACCCAGCACAGCTGGGGTCATTTTTTTACTTCACATGAATACCCTAATACCTGGCTGCATGCTCACATCATCCCTATATTTTAACCAGCGCCGTGCCGGGGGTTGGGGAGGGGGAGGGGGTAGACACCCTCTCAGGTTTTGCGCGGATAGCGGAAAAACGGCGACGCGCAGCGCCGCCATTTTTGGCACAGCTTTTTGTGCATCAATTGTCCACATTATGTTAAAACAAATCCTCGGGTTATGTTAGGTCAAGTCACCAGACCAGGTCACGTGCCCCCACTTCCCAAAACACTTGTTGTCGTACCACAGTCACAGTTTTGGGATGATCGGTTTTACACTTTCAGGATTTCATAAGGTCACATATATCTACAATTCGTGTATCTTGGATTTTTTATATCAGTGACCTAAGGTCTGTTTAATTTCGTGACCTCCCCATTATAAGTCTAAGGGGAAATATTAAAATGCTTCCTATTCTAAGGAGACGCAAGATAGCAGTCTAATTCGTTCTGCATCATGTTATAGGACATTCTTGATGACCTAGGTGCCATTTTTGTTCAGTGACCCCTACAGGGTCACCGAGGTCATCCGAGGTTACCAACAGTTTAATGTCATTTACTCTCGACATAATGAGGATAGAGAAGTGAAACCGACACCTATGTGTTTATCTCGTCGCTGCACGTCTTCCCATTTGCAACATGACCTACTTGGGTCACCACCACTTGATCTTGACCTGAGGTCACATTTGTAAGTTGACCTGACCTGGTCAACACTAGTGAGTCGAAGCGTCTTGACGAGACAAGCACGATGGCGTCAAAATTATTGCCCTGTCGTTTTTAGGTAAAAAGCTATTCGTGATACACTTTTTTAAATAGCCTTTTCGCCATTTCATGAGCTCTGGAGCCTAAACTATTGGCCTAAGCTCAAATTCAAGGACACCTTAGCGATTGCATTTTTCAAGAGATTTCCATTGCTGTTTTCTGTGTGTTCCTGTGATATCTGGGGGTTTCTGGAGCGAAGTCCTAAAACTTGAAAATCTGACCTTGGATGACCTCTGGTGACCTCAATATTGACTTGAGCCCAAAAATGACTTTTGTAGTTTCGACATGATTTTAAGCCATTCTTGGCCATTCTTGAAGGCCATTCTTGAAGACCCAGGTGCTATTTTGGTTCAGTGACCCTACGTGTTGAATCTATCATCCGGATTTTGTTTTTGCCGGATTTTTTTTAATGTAATTTATTTTATTGGCAATCATGAGCTGAAACGCAACTGCTAATTATTTTTAAATGTAAATGTACATACATACTGAAATGATGAATATGATGATTAAGTGAATAATACATCTGCAGTAGTTTTGACGATCAGTATTTCTAAGGACATGATCGTTTAGTAAATTTGTACATGAATGACATAGTAATGATTTTTGCTGGCATTTTGACCCCTGAGTACTTCATGAGAAAGAGCATTTTGTTCCCGACCTTATCCATAAGGACAGCACACTTTACCATCCCTGCTGTAGGGGTGCAAACAAAAATGTTTTTAAATCATAGCGTCTCGCAGTTTTTCCCACGAATTGGTTCAATTTAAGCGTCCAGGTGCATTTGTATCAACATCGTTAACAAAAATCAGGTTGCGCAAAAGCGTTGAAAAATAATGGGACACCACAGTAAATTTCCCGTCGCTAGAGGCGCTGATGATCAACTGCTACCAAGCGGACCGGCGTCTGTGCGTCAGAGTATAGGGCGCATTGTTTACGGCTGAGTTTTGAAGGGATTAGAGTGGTGCAGATGTGTTCAAACTTATACGAAATGTTGGTGTCTATGAGTGTATTCGAAACCTGAAAGCATTTCTTGCTGCGGTCAATCGTTTGACCTCGGTAGGTCAAAGAATGCCCGCGAGGTCAAATCTTGGGTACCGCATAACTATTTCCCTAAAGTACTTACCGAAGTCGTTTCAACGACCCCACCAGCCTATAGATGGTGCACAAAGAGTTATCTGACCACCCCTGGTCACAGGTTGACATCAGGTCACAACATAAGTTACCATTATGGCCTATGCGAGAATGACGGGGTACCGCATATTTTTTTCTCCCAAATCACTTAACCCGCGCCGTGCCGGGAGGGGGGGGAGGGGGGTTAGACGCATGCCCCCTAAGGTTTTTCGAGGATAGCGAAAAAATGGCGGCGCGCAGTGCCGCCGTTTTTAGCATAGCTGTTGGAACATCAAATATTCACATAGTGTGTAATTTTTTATTTCCGGTCATCTCAGGCAGGTCACCAGGCCAGGTCATGTGACCCCACCTCCAAAAATGTTTGCGGTCGTACCACAGTCACAGTTTTTGGCCGATCTATTTCGTACTTACAGGATTTCATAAGGGCAATAGTACCTACAATTCGTTTATCTCGATTTTTTTATATCAGTGACCTAAGGTCGGGTCAATTTTGTGACCTCCCCATTATAAGTCAATGGGAAATAATAAAATGCTTTCTATTCTGAGGATACGCATGATATCAGCCCAATTCCTTCTGGATCATGTTATCATAGCATAGGCCATTCGTGAAGTTGCAGGTGCAAATTTTGTTCAGGAATTCTACAGGGTCAGATGAGGTCATCCGAGGTCACCAATACATTTTTGCTAATAACTCTCGACAAAATCAAGATATAGAAGTGAAACTGACACCAATGTGTTTGTCTCGTCGAGGCACGTCTCCCAATGTGCAACATGACCTAATTGAGTCACCACTTGACCTTGTCCTGTGGTCAAATTTATAAGTTGACTTAACCTAATGATCATGCAAATGATGCAAAGTGCCTTGACGAGGCAAACATGATGGCGTAAAAATCATTGCCCTATCTGTATTAGATAAACAGATATTTGTGAAAACTGTTTTGCTAAAAAATTGTATTTTTGACATTTGATGACCTCTGGAGCCTAAACTATTGACCTGAGCTAAAAATTTGTGCACACCAATGGTGATTGCATTTTTCAAGAGCTTTCTATTTTTTTTTCTCGTTTCTTCCTATCATGGTTCCCGAGATATTTAGGGGTTTCTGGAGCAAAGTCCTAAAACTGGAAAATCTGACCTTTGATGACCTCTGGTGACCTCAATATTGACCTGAGCCCAAAAATGACTTTTATAGTTTCGACACGATTTGTGACGAGCTATCGAACGGTGTTTTTGGATTCCGGCTACTCCCCATAGAAGCCGAGTAAGAGGGGGCGTTTATACGCCCCCCCCCCCCCCTCCCCTCCCCGGCACGGCGAAGGTGGCGCCGAGCACCACCACGGCACGGGTTAAAAACTTGTGAGGAAAACAAATTATAGTTTAACTACAATGTCGGTAAGATCAGGTGAAAAAAGAGCAAATTTCCAGGAAACAAATATGAAGAGAGCAAAATTCTTTGGAAAAGTCACGAAAATGGGCAAAATTCCAAGGCTATGCAGGAACGCGCGGGGGGCATACTTGTATTGAATACCCCCCCCCCCCCCCCCCCCCCCCATGTTCCTGTGGGGGGGGGGATTTGCCCCCAATACCCCCCCCCCCCTGGATCCGCCAGTGCTTGCCAAATGCATGTCTGCTCATTCAGAGAGGCATTTCTGCCTTGATGTTAGTAACTAGGCCAGAACGATCTGTCCCACATCCACATTGATATTCATAGAACTTAAAAGTGTCTCAGATGTGGAAACCGACATCGTCCCACCACTGTCCTCGATTGTTGACGTTCGCCTCTGCCCTGTCCAGGTCCTGCCGGCTACCCGCAGCCGCAGGTGTGGGGCCAGCAGCAGCCCGGACCAGGACAGATGTACAGCATGCAGCCGCAGCAGCACCCGCCGCGCGCCATGCCGACCATGCTGTGGCCGGCCGCGCCCGCCCCGCAGCAGCCCGCGCAGCCCTCGCGCGCCAGCAAGCGAATAGCGCTCATCAACCCCAACACTGGCGAGGAAGTGTCGTCAGCGAGGAAGGTGCCGCCGGCCGCCACCGCCGCCGGTGGGGACAAGCGGACTGACGCCGCCGCCGCCGCGCAGCCGGTACGTGCACAGAACGTGGAGGGGAGTCTGGTGTGTGTTGGTCTGTTTTTATGGGAAAGCTGTATGTCTTGTAGCGCCACTCATGCTGATAAAGGCACGTTTTGGGACGTTAGAGCTGTGACTGTTTTGCTCGTAACTTGTTATTGAGGAGTCGGGCACATTATTTATGTCTTCCATGTGCATGGTTTGCTTTTAATTTCAAGAACTGTGCTCTGTGTGACTGACCCGATCGTGTCTGTCTGGTGTACTGGTGTACTGTCTAGAGTCCGCTCTTTGTATCGCCAGGGAAGCACCAGGGTGGCGGCAGAGTTCGCTAAGATGGTGGCCCAGGCGGCCACCTCGCGTTCAAGGGCCACGTCTAAGGCGACGCCGCCCGGCGCCGTGCCGCCCCCGCCCACACCGGCCGAGACGCGGCCCGAGCAGCCGCCGGCGCCGGCCGCCGCTGCAGCCCCAGCAACCGCCGCCCCTCCTGCTGCTGCTGATGCCCCTGCGCCAGCCGCCCCTTCTGCAGCAGCAGCCGCCGCCGCCGCCCCCGCCGCCGCCGCCTCCGCCCAGCCGCCCGCGCCCGTTGAGAAGGAAGGTGAGTCCGCCGCCCCGCGGTGGCAGTGTGGGGAGGCGGAAAAGCTATTTTGTGGGGAGGGATGAGAGTAGTATTGCCGTATTTTTTTGTATTACGAGCGAGCGCGAAGCGCTCGTGAGTCCTCACTGAATACGGGATTTGTATCACATATCAGCGGCCGACCCGACCCGACCCGACCCGACCCGACCCGACCCGACCCGACCCGACCCGACCCGACCCGACCCGACCCGACCCGACCCGACCCGACTCGACTCGACTCGACTCGACTCGACCCGACCCGACCCGACCCGACCCGACTCGACTCGACTCGACTCGACTCGACTCGACTCGACTCGACTCGACTCGACCCGACCCGACCCGGCTCGACCGTAACGCTTTTGAAGAGCTTATATCTTTGAAATCCCGCATCCGATTGACAAGCGCTCTGCGGCATCTGATAGCCCCATACAATCAATTATGTTATTGACATGTTTCGTCTCACGTGAGGGGTCAGCATGGCGCGTGGCACGTGCCGCTTCAGGGGTGTCAGAAAACATTATCCTGTTATAGCTGAGAAACTGCTGGACCGATTAAGCTGAAATTTGGTGTGGTTTGAGACCACTGGGTCACACTGCACGTGCAACGTGCAAACCCCTGTTCCGTAACTGTTATGTTAAATGGAATGTTTCACCTTTGTATTGGTTTTGAACTGCGATAGCCATTATCTTTGGCCGTTATCGAAATGTCGAAAATACTAAGGTCATTTTTAAAAAAACTTGGCCGTTTTTAAGCAATTTAATTTCCCATTTGCAAAATGGGGAACATTTTCAAAATGGGGTCTAGGCTAGTGCCGCCGCTGATTGGCTGACACACTTTTGTTTTAGCCAATCCCACTTTGTCAGCCTATCGGCGGCGGTCTATAGCTCAATAATTATGTCACCATCCCAAATTTAAAACCTTAATTTGATTAAAGTTAAGTGACTTTTCGAGAGAGAAAAATATCACCATCGTTTTCAGCAGCACTTACTTCATATTTTCGACTACAACCAGCGTATATTTGACAACTTTCAGAAAGGTGAAACATTCCCTTTAACATGGGATATATGGGTTAACATGGGAAACACAAAATTAACAAATCACGAAAAACGGGCAAACTTCGTGCAGGTCCCGGGCCGCTGGCTTGGCAACCGTGGGTCGCAGCGGCATGCGATAAACACACTGCGATAGAGTATAGATTGGCCTGGCATATAGTATGTCGTTCACAGCGAAGCACGTGCCACGTGCAAAGTTATGACCACTTACATAATACAATTATCGTTTTAGAGCATTTTTCAGTATTAACCCTCGCCCTAGAGGAGCTTTTTTCACCTTCGCCCTACGGGTACGGGGTCCTAAAAAGACCCCACCCCCTTGTTAACTTTCAAATCAAACAACATAGAGCAACCCGGTAAGGATCAACATGTTGCATGTCATGTTTGGAATCTAACGGTATGCAATTTTGAGGTTTCGGGTCAACAGGTGACCTTCCAGGTCAAGTGAATGAGCTCGGATCGACCACGGCCAGAACATCGATTTTGCTCTGTCAGAAAACCTCAAAATTAGAAATTGATAAATGTAAATAAAAAGGCATGTTCCTAGACCAGTTTTGTCTAAAAAAAAAATACAGAAAAGGTAGTTATTTGTTCGTATGTGGTCAAAAAAGTTCAAAAGAGTTATTAAAAAAAAATGACGTCATGAGTTTCTTACACTTACGGAGCCATCACTCAGTTAAAAATAGAGATATTGCTTTGAAATTTGGTTTGGGTATTGTTCATACTCAGTTCTCTCACATATATTCCGTTTTTAACATCTTGGAAAATTTTGATATTGTGGTGATTTTTACCCCCCCCCCCCAAAAAAAAAAGAGAAAAAAAAGTGGCACATACAAAAATGACCCAGCACAGCTGGGGTCATTTTTTTACTTCACATGAATACCCTAATACCTGGCTGCATGCTCACATCATCCCTATATTTTAACCAGCGCCGTGCCGGGGGTTGGGGAGGGGGAGGGGGTAGACACCCTCTCAGGTTTTGCGCGGATAGCGGAAAAACGGCGACGCGCAGCGCCGCCATTTTTGGCACAGCTGTTTGTGCATCAATTGTCCACATTATGTTAAAACAAATCCTCGGGTCATGTTAGGTCAAGTCACCAGACCAGGTCACGTACCCCCACTTCCCAAAACACTTGTGGTCGTACCACAGTCACAGTTTTGGGATGATCGGTTTTACACTTTCAGGACTTCATAAGGTCACATATATCTACAATTCGTGTATCTTGGATTTTTTTTATATCAGTGACCTAAGGTCTGTTTAATTTCGTGACCTCCCCATTATAAGTCTAAGGGGAAATATTAAAATGCTTCCTATTCTAAGGAGACGCAAGATAGCAGTCTAATTCGTTCTGCATCATGTTATAGGACATTCTTGATGACCTAGGTGCCATTTTTGTTCAGTGACCCCTACAGGGTCACCGAGGTCATCCGAGGTTACCAACAGTTTAATGTCATTTACTCTCGACATAATGAGGATAGAGAAGTGAAACCGACACCTATGTGTTTATCTCGTCGCTGCACGTCTTCCCATTTGCAACATGACCTACTTGGGTCACCACCACTTGATCTTGACCTGAGGTCGCATTTGTAAGTTGACCTGACCTGGTCAACACTAGTGAGTCGAAGCGTCTTGACGAGACAAGCACGATGGCGTCAAAATTATTGCCCTGTCGTTTTTAGGTAAAAAGCTATTCGTGATACACTTTTTTAAATAGCCTTTTCGCCATTTCATGAGCTCTGGAGCCTAAACTATTGGCCTAAGCTCAAATTCAAGGACACCTTAGCGATTGCATTTTTCAAGAGATTTCCATTGCTGTTTTCTGTGTGTTCCTGTGATATCTGGGGGTTTCTGGAGCGAAGTCCTAAAACTTGAAAATCTGACCTTGGATGACCTCTGGTGACCTCAATATTGACTTGAGCCCAAAAATGACTTTTGTAGTTTCGACATGATTTTAAGCCATTCTTGGCCATTCTTGAAGGCCATTCTTGAAGACCCAGGTGCGATTTTGGTTCAGTGACCCTACGTGTTGAATCTATCATCCGGATTTTGTTTTTGCCGGATTTTTTTTAAAATGTAATTTATTTTATTGGCAATCATGAGCTGAAACGCAACTGCTAATTATTTTTCAATGTAAATGTACATACATACTGAAATGATGAATATGATGATTAAGTGAATAATACATCTGCAGTAGTTTTGACGATCAGTATTTCTAAGGACATGATCGTTTAGTAAATTTTCACATGAATGACATAGTAATGATTTTGCTGGCATTTTGACCCCTGAGTACTTCATGAGAAAGAGCATTTTGTTCCCGACCTTATCCATAAGGACAGCACACTTTACCATCCCTGCTGTAGGGGTGCAAACAAAAATGTTTTTAAATCATAGCGTCTCGCAGTTTTTCCCACGAATTGGTTCAATTTAAGCGTCCAGGTGCATTTGTATCAACATCGTTAACAAAAATCAGGTTGCGCAAAAGCGTTGAAAAATAATGGGACACCACAGTAAATTTCCCGTCGCTAGAGGCGCTGATGATCAACTGCTACCAAGCGGACCGGCGTCTGTGCGTCAGAGTATAGGGCGCATTGTTTACGGCTGAGTTTTGAAGGGATTAGAGTGGTGCAGATGTGTTCAAACTTATACGAAATGTTGGTGTCTATGAGTGTATTCGAAACCTGAAAGCATTTCTTGCTGCGGTCAATCGTTTGACCTCGGTAGGTCAAAGAATGCCCGCGAGGTCAAATCTTGGGTACCGCATAACTATTTCCCTAAAGTACTTACCGAAGTCGTTTCAACGACCCCACCAGCCTATAGATGGTGCACAAAGAGTTATCTGACCACCCCTGGTCACAGGTTGACATCAGGTCACAACATAAGTTACCATTATGGCCTATGCGAGAATGACGGGGTACCGCATATTTTTTCTTCTCCCAAATCACTTAACCCGCGCCGTGCCGGGGGGGGGGGGGGGAGGGGGGTTAGACGCACGCCCCCTAAGGTTTTTCGAGGATAGCGAAAAAATGGCGGCGCGCAGTGCCGCCGTTTTTAGCATAGCTGTTGGAACATCAATTATTCACATAGTGTGTAATCTTTTATTTCCGGTCATCTCAGGCAGGTCACCAGGCCAGGTCATGTGACCCCACCTCCAAAAATGTTTGCGGTCGTACCACAGTCACAGTTTTTGGCCGATCTATTTCGTACTTACAGGATTTCATAAGGGCAATAGTACCTACAATTCGTTTATCTCGATTTTTTATATCAGTGACCTAAGGTCGGGTCAATTTCGTGACCTCCCCATTATAAGTCAATGGGAAATAATAAAATGCTTTCTATTCTGAGGATACGCATGATATCAGCCCAATTCCTTCTGGATCATGTTATCATAGCATAGGCCATTCGTGAAGTTGCAGGTGCAAATTTTGTTCAGGGACTTCTACAGGGTCAGATGAGGTCATCCGAGGTCACCAATACATTTTTGCTAATAACTCTCGACAAAATCAAGATATAGAAGTGAAACTGACACCAATGTGTTTGTCTCGTCGAGGCACGTCTCCCAATGTGCAACATGACCTAATTGAGTCACCACTTGACCTTGTCCTGTGGTCAAATTTATAAGTTGACCTAACCTAATGATCATGCAAATGATGCAAAGTGCCTTGACGAGGCAAACATGATGGCGTAAAAATCATTGCCCTATCTGTATTAGATAAACAGATATTTGTGAAAACTGTTTTGCTAAAAAATGGTATTTTTGACATTTGATGACCTCTGGAGCCTAAACTATTGACCTGAGCTAAAAATTTGTGCACACCAATGGTGATTGCATTTTTCAAGAGCTTTCTATTTTTTTTCTCGTTTCTTCCTATCATGGTTCCCGAGATATTTAGGGGTTTCTGGAGAAAAGTCCTAAAACTGGAAAATCTGACCTTTGATGACCTCTGGTGACCTCAATATTGACCTGAGCCCAAAAATGACTTTTATAGTTTCGACACGATTTGTGACGAGCTATCGAATGGTGTTTTTGGATTCCGGCTACTCCCCATAGAAGCCGAGTAAGAGGGGGCGTTTATACGCCCCCCCCCCCCTCCCCTCCCCGGCACGGCGAAGGTGGCGCCGAGCACCACCACGGCACGGGTTAAAAACTTGTGAGGAAAACAAATTATAGTTTAACTACAATGTCGGTAAGATCAGGTGAAAAAAGAGCAAATTTCCAGGAAACAAATATGAAGAGAGCAAAATTCTTTGGAAAAGTCACGAAAATGGGCAAAATTCCAAGGCTATGCAGGAACGCGCGGGGGGCATACTTGTATTGAATACCCCCACCCCCCCCCCCCCCATGTTCCTGTGGGGGGGGGGGATTTGCCCCTAATACCCCCCCCCCCCTGGATCCGCCAGTGCTTGCCAAATGCATGTCTGCTCATTCAGAGAGGCATTTGTGCCTTGATGTTGGTAACTAGGCCAGAACGATCTGTCCCACATCCACATTGATATTCATAGAACTTAGAAGTGTCTCAGATGTGGAAACCGACATCGTCCCACCACTGTCCTCGATTGTTGACGTTCGCCTCTGCCCTGTCCAGGTCCTGCCGGCTACCCGCAGCCGCAGGTGTGGGGCCAGCAGCAGCCCGGACCAGGACAGATGTACAGCATGCAGCCGCAGCAGCACCCGCCGCGCGCCATGCCGACCATGCTGTGGCCGGCCGCGCCCGCCCCGCAGCAGCCCGCGCAGCCCTCGCGCGCCAGCAAGCGAATAGCTCTCATCAACCCCAACACTGGCGAGGAGGTGTCGTCAGCGAGGAAGGTGCCGCCGGCCGCCACCGCCGCCGGTGGGGACAAGCGGACTGACGCCGCCGCCGCCGCGCAGCCGGTACGTGCACAGAACGTGGAGGGGAGTCTGGTGTGTGTTGGTCTGTTTTTATAGGAAAGCTGTATGTCTTGTAGCGCCACTCATGCTGATAAAGGCACGTTTTGGGACGTTAGAGCTGTGACTGTTTTGCTCGTAACTTGTTATTGAGGAGTCGGGCACATTATTTATGTCTTCCATGTGCATGGTTTGCTTTTAATTTCAAGAACTGTGCTCTGTGTGACTGACCCGATCGTGTCTGTCTGGTGTACTGGTGTACTGTCTAGAGTCCGCTCTTTGTATCGCCAGGGAAGCACCAGGGTGGCGGCAGAGTTCGCTAAGATGGTGGCCCAGGCGGCCACCTCGCGTTCACGGGCCACGTCTAAGGCGACGCCGCCCGGCGCCGTGCCGCCCCCGCCCACACCGGCCGAGACGCGGCCCGAGCAGCCGCCGGCGCCGGCCGCCGCTGCAGCCCCAGCAACCGCCGCCCCTCCTGCTGCTGCTGATGCCCCTGCGCCAGCCGCCCCTTCTGCAGCAGCAGCCGCCGCCGCCGCCGCCGCCGCCGCCGCCGCCGCCGCCGCCGCCGCCCCCGCCCAGCCGCCCGCGCCCGTTGAGAAGGAAGGTGAGTCCGCCGCCCCGCGGTGGCAGTGTGGGGAGGCGGAAAAGCTATTTTGTGGGGAGGGATGAGAGTAGTATTGCCGTATTTTTTTTGTATTACGAGCGAGCGCGAAGCGCTCGTGAGTCCTCACTGAATACGGGATTTTTATCACATATCAGCGGCCGACCCGACCCGACCCGACCCGACCCGACCCGACCCGACCCGACCCGACCCGACCCGACCCGACCCGACTCGACTCGACTCGACCCGACCCGACTCGACTCGACTCGACTCGACTCGACTCGACTCGACTCGACTCGACTCGACTCGACCCGACCCGACCCGGCTCGACCGTAACGCTTTTGAAGAGCTTATATCTTTGAAATCCCGCATCCGATTGACAAGCGCTCTGCGGCATCTGATAGCCCCATACAATCAATTATGTTATTGACATGTTTCGTCTCACGTGAGGGGTCAGCATGGCGCGTGGCACGTGCCGCTTCAGGGGTGTCAGAAAACATTATCCTGTTATAGCTGAGAAACTGCTGGACCGATTAAGCTGAAATTTGGTGTGGTTTGAGACCACTGGGTCACACTGCACGTGCAACGTGCAAACCCCTGTTCCGTAACTGTTATGTTAAAGGGAATGTTTCACCTTTGTATTGGTTTTGAACTGCGATAGCCATTATCTTTGGCCGTTATCGAAATGTCGAAAATACTAAGGTCATTTTTAAAAAAACTTGGCCGTTTTTAAGCAATTTAATTTCCCATTTGCAAAATGGGGAACATTTTCAAAATGGGGTCTAGGCTAGTGCCGCCGCTGATTGGCTGACACACTTTTGTTTTAGCCAATCCCACTTTGTCAGCCTATCGGCGGCGGTCTATAGCTCAATAATTATGTCACCATCCCAAATTTAAAACCTTAATTTGATTAAAGTTAAGTGACTTTTCGAGAGATAAAAATATCACCATCGTTTTCAGCAGCACTTACTTCATATTTTCGACTACAACCAGCGTATATTTGACAACTTTCAGAAAGGTGAAACATTCCCTTTAACATGGGATATATGGGTTAACATGGGAAACACAAAATTAACAAATCACGAAAACGGGCAAACTTCGTGCAGGTCCCGGGCCGCTGGCTTGGCAACCGTGGGTCGCAGCGGCATGCGATAAACACACTGCGATAGAGTATAGATTGGCCTGGCATATAGTATGTCGTTCACAGCGAAGCACGTGCCACGTGCAAAGTTATGACCACTTACATAATACAATTATCGTTTTAGAGCATTTTTCAGTATTAACCCTCGCCCTAGAGGAGCTTTTTTCACCTTCGCCCTACGGGTACGGGGTCCTAAAAAGACCCCACCCCCTTGTTAACTTTCAAACCAAACAACATAGAGCAACCCGGTAAGGATCAACATGTTGCATGTCATGTTTGGAATCTAACGGTATGCAATTTTGAGGTTTCGGGTCAACAGGTGACCTTCCAGGTCAAGTGAATGAGCTCGGATCGACCACGGCCAGAACATCGATTTTGCTCTGTCAGAAAACCTCAAAATTATAAATTGATAAATGTAAATAAAAAGGCATGTTCCTAGACCAGTTTTGTCTCAAAAATACAGAAAAGGTAGTTATCTGTTCGTATCTGGTAAAAAAAGTTCAAAACAGTTATTTAAACAAAAAAATGACGTCATGAGTTTCTTACACTTACGGAGCCATCACTCAGTCAAACATAGAGATATTGCTTTGAAATTTGGTTTGGGTATTGTACATACTCAGTTCTCTCACATATATTCCGTTTTTAACATCTTGGAAAATTTTGATATTGTTGTGATTTTCCCCCAAAATAACAGTTTTATTTTTATTTTAGGGGTCAGAACCCAAAATCTTGGAAATCCGAGATTGCCATTTAAAGAAAATGCTATTTTCTATCTTTACTGAAATGCGTTTGCAATTTCCTTTAAACCTCCCCCTCCCTCCCTAGGGCGAGAGTTAAAATCGGTGTTCGGCAACCGTTGAACACATGGGACGCTGAAACGGGCACCACTTTGCAGACGAATGTACTGTGTTCAAATTATGTGTCACACAAATCTGTTTGATCAATATTTAGGCAGGCTGCCAGGCGTTGAAGTTGAAATTCAATATTGTTTTACAATTGTATCCCTAACACCGCCCTACCACCAAAACGAAGACGTATTTGACCAGCAAATGTACACAGCCGGATAGCGCCACCGGATATCCTGTGTGGTCTTTACAGCCCAATATCCACCCAAAATATTTCGCTACTGATTCATAGGTAACTTATGATGAAGACAAACGTAATTGATTGCTGACGCTAATATTGCGAAATATTTTTTTTTTTTTTAATAGGGTTGTAGCACATACCAACATCGTTTCCCGGCTAGAATTAAAACGTCCCACACATGGTGACTCTGTTATGACTCTCTGCGACTCTGTCGGAGGTGACTCCGGCCGGTGTCCGGAGCATTGGGGGAGTCGGGTGTGGTGAGGTGGGAGAAAGGCCCGCCGGCGGTGTTTCTTTATGCGCCTCTGGTGGACGGCGGGCTGGCAGATGGCCGGTGGCCGCAGTGGCCAGGAGTCCGGGGGCCGGCAGTGGCCAGGTGTTGATGGCCGGCAGCGGCTGTCCTCAAGGTGGCCGGCAGTGGCCAGATGTCCTCTGGTCAGCGCGCGTCCTTATCAGCAATTGGGACGGGGAGGAGGGGGTGGGGACGGGTGTCGATGGCCTGCTGGCGGTGTTCGTTTACGCGACTCTCGTGGACGGACGATGGGTCGGCGGACGGCAGGGGGCGGGCGACAGGTGGCTGTCGGGTGACAGGGCCGGTGGCCGACAGCGGCTGGCAGCAGGCTCCTCTGTCTCTCACTCTGCTAAGGTCCCCTTCGAACGTGCGAGGGTGTTGTGGGGAGGGGTATCCTGTGTGGTTTGCTTCGAACGCGGGGGGGGGGTGAATGAGGGAGATGGCCGGGATGGAGTATTGGTGGGGGGATGGTGTGACTGGTCTTGAGGAGAGAGGGGAGCGTTAATGGTGTTTATACGTCTGGTGGACGGCGGGACTGGTCGGCTAATGACTTGCTTCTTAAACCATGGCTGACGAGTGACGGTACTTATGTATTCCCGCGCCCCCGACTGCCCGATTGTGCCCTGAGCGGCGGAACATTCTGCTGTGGGAAAAATGGCCCCACCGTTACATTAAGGCCCCTGTCTTTAGTAATTGTGTCCTCACCATTGTATTCCTTCCGCGACTCGCTTGTTCCGAATCGTTCCTAGACTTGTGGAGGTGGGTCCATCCTCGCGGTTGAGCGAGGGTTGAATGCTCGCATATCCCAGCCATAGCCTTCTTGGTTCTTCTGTCGTTATTTCGTTGTGGGTGCATCTGCGCTGACTGGCCCTTGCTAGCGGAGACATCTGTATCGCGCCCGTGGCCTGCGAGTATCAAGTCTGTGTCACCAACCGTGTGACCTGAGGAGGCGAAAAATAAAAAAATAATGGCGCCCACGTTTTGGCACTTGTCACGTGCCACGTGCCATCGATTGACCCGCAAATGGTGCCATCATCTGTCCCCCGTTTTGCCGCATCGAACAGTGCCACCCGCTTCGAAATCGGCTCGGCCGTTTGGGCTCCACGTGTCAATATGTTCCGTCACACACACACACACACACACACACACACACACACACACACACACACGCACACACACACAGACACACACACACACACACACACACACACACACACACACACACACACACACACACACACACACACACACACACACACACGCACCCGCACCCGCACCCGCACCCGCACCCGCACCGCACCCGCACCCGCACCCGCACCCGCACCCGCACCGCACCCGCACCCGCACCCGCACCCGCACCCGCACCCGCACCCGCACCCGCACCCGCACTCCCGCACCCGCACCCGCACCCGCACCCGCACCCGCACCCGCACCCGCACTCCGCACCCGCACAGCACACACACGCGCGCGCGCGCGCGCGCGCGCGCATCGACATACACATACACATACACATACACATACACATACACATACACAACACATACACATACACATACACATACACATACACATACACATACACATACAAGCTCCTCCCACTTTCCGAGCGTCGGCCCAGAGGAAATCTTCGAACTCGGAAAAACATGTAAACATGCTCTCTTCTTTCTACGATTTTGAATTATGAGCTGACAATTGGCATAGTTTTGCTCAGTGTAAGGCAATGTCGGAACAATACAAACTGCAAGCTGACATCTATCCTTTTTCGATACCCCAAAACAGGGGCGGATACAGGGGGGGGGGCGGCGGGGGGCGCCGCCCTCCCCCCCCCCCCCCCCGAGGGCGCCTCTACGCGGAGCGCCGACGGAGCCTATATACGCGAAGCGGCGATGCATGATCAAAAACCCATGGACATTCCCAAAACCTCTAAGAACCTCTATTTTTCTGAAA
>JAXIVJ010019285.1:7500-20154 GCA_036785665.1 Chirona hameri | reverse complement strand
ATATGCATATGCATATGCATATGTATATGCATATTGTATATGCATATGTATATGCATATGTATATGTATATGTATATGTATATGTATATGTATATGTATATGTATAATGTATATGTATATGCATATGCATATGCATATGTATATGTATATGTTTATGTATATGTATATGTATATGTATATGACAAACTCAGAGAGGCAAGACGATCACTACGTGAAAGTCTCGAAGACGGCGAGTACAAACGTAGCCTAGACATCATTGATAGACATGTACAGCGACAAATCAAGAAGCAAAAAGATAGACTGGACAGAAAACACGAAAGGTTGTTCCAGAACAGTCCTTGGGTCTCGGCATCTAACCCAGATAAAAACATTGTGAACATCTCATCGCAACGTCTTGAACCAGATGAAAGTCTAGTCCTGGGCTATGGCTTGAATTTCTCAAGAAGCCTACAGATGAGTTCAATTTGGATCATCTGGTTTCTTTAGTAAAGGCCAATAAAGACGGTGATTTGTCACATGATTTCCTAACTGGATGTCTACTCAGTCCACTTGATGTCTGTGCGGATAACAGAGTTGGCATTCCAAGAAGATTCACTCTGGCTCTTAAAGCCTTGAAAAGCAAAAGCGATTTGCTAATAACCAAGTCGGATAAAACCAACCAAATAGTAATTTTAGATCGTGCTAACTACTACAGCAAGCTGGATGAACTACTGGTAGATGACCGAAAATACGACAAGCTCAAGAAAACCCCTCTAGAAGACAAAGTGAAAATGTTCAACAACAAAAAATGAAGAAGTTGCTGGGGAAGACGACTTATGTAAACACTTTCAAAGCATGAATACGTCTCTGCCATACATGTACGGTCTTCCTAAAACTCACAAGGTAGGCAGTCCTCTTAGGCCAATCATATCCAATGTTGGTTTCCGTAACATACAAACTGTCTAAATGGCTTGCCAATCATCTCGCTCCTGTTGTAGGTATAAGCTCGGATTCCTACATAAAGAATAGTCAGGATTTTTGTGAGAAGGTAAAAGGTCTTAAAATCCCGACAGGTAATCGATTGGTCGGTTTCGATGTAGAATCGTTATTTACGATGGTACCGGTGAACGAAACGATTAAGCTGGAGGCGGCTGCGGCGGCGGGGCAGCGGCTGACACCGCGCCCGCCGGCAAATTCCTGAAGTCTAATGACCGTTCGCACTCGGAATTAGAGATGACGGCACAACTGCTAGGCGAGTCCATTATACCACCGGGGGAGGTTGGCACCTCCCTGAATAAGATGCTGAGCCGCGACAATAATCGAAGCGATCGCTGTGTGTGATGCGTTTAGCCTCGGTGCGCACCATTTGAAACATATAGTTTATTCTCGTTACAGCGCGGTCGTCAGGCAGAAGCAGAGGCGGCACTTTTTGTTTTTCGTTGGGGTTGTAATTGAGTCGGCGACCCTGCGGGGGGCGGGGTATGATTTTTTTAGGGTCATCATCAGCTGAGAGTCATCCTTTTTTTAGTCAGACTTGAGTCGACTAAAAATAGGAGTCGTTACAAGTCTGCTAAGGGTCCCTCAGACCGAAGTCCCATCAGGCTGAATGAAGGCCCCTCAGGCCATCCGAGGGCTATCCTAGGACGACTAAGGGCCCTTCAAGCTGACTGAAGGCCATCCGAGGGATATCCTAGGACAACCAAGGGCCAGACCGACTGAGGGCCACCTCAGGCCGACTGAGTGCCCCCTCCGGCCGACCGATGGCTCCTCAGGCAGACTGAGGGCCCCTCAGGCAGATGAAGGGTCTCCGGGCCGGCTGAGTGTCATCTGAATCCGACTGAGGGCCCCTTCAAGCCGACTGAGGGCCCACTCAAGCCGAGTGAGTGTTATCTCAGACTGACTGAGAGCCCCCACAGGCCGGCTGAGGGCCATCCCAGGCCGAATGAACCTCCACTAAGGCTGACTGTGAGCAAAGGGCAAAGCAATCTCCAGGGCCCCCTCAAGCGTCACGGACCCTTTGAAGAACTGAGGGCCCCTTCGCCTCTTATTGAGCGGGGGAGATGTAAATTGGCGACCGAGTGCACCCTTGGGCCGATCGAAGACCCCCTCGTCCTCGAGCCGATCCAGGGCCCCTCAGACCGACCAAAGGCTTCCTCAGTTCCACCGAAGGCTCCTCAGTCCGACTGAAGGCCCCCTCAGGCAGACCGAGGGCCCTTCAGACTGACCGAGAGCTCACTGAGAACGACGAGGACCGACCGAAGGTCCCCTCAGGCTGTTCGAGGGCACCTTGAGGTCCCTCGGTCAATTTCTTTTCTCGGTCAAAAAAATATATATATATTTCAAGAAGGCCCCTCGCATCGCAAATTTATGGGGGGGGGGGCAACACCATATATTTTCACCCCAACTTCTTGTGGGGGGGGGGGCAACTGCTCCCCCTGCCCCCTTTTCCGCCGCCCCTGCCCCCACGTTCCTACGCCTATGGTTTGCACATCCGCAAGGTTTTTCAGAGATAACGAAAAACGGCGGCACGAAGCGTCGCCGTTTTTCTTTGCCCCTTATACCCCATCTCTTGCCTAACTTCTTTGATTTGTTTTTGAAATTTTGATCTTTGAGAGAACCACTTTTATGCAATTTTGTTGTTGTTGCGGATTTGCGTTTTTCTGGTCTTTGGGTACATTTTACTCTGTCAAATTTCCCTTGCTTAACAAAATGAATGATTTCAACAAAAATCCTTACCCAAAAGGGGGGTCCCTTGTCCCTCTAACAGGCGCCTATAAAAGAACAGAATAATCTGGTTATGCCGACTTGTTCTGGGATTGATTTTCAGTGGCGCATAGGTGTCGCCAAGGAGGGGGAGGGGGGGGGGGGGGTGGGGGCAAACGGGGCAACGTGTTCCCGGAATCTGGGGACTAATAACCCCTTGGCAGTTGACATCGATAAATATAGATATTTTAGGTTCGGAAAAATGGAGCAGGTTGATGAAATCGGAGGTTCGCCTCGACACCAAATCTTCATATTTGGGCAAAATATGATTCATTTATTCCTAGCAAAAGTCGTTTCTTAGGACGCGAACGTCTGCTATAAAAATGGCCTCTCGAACTTAAAATGGCTGGTGATGCCAATGGTCCAGGTCCGGTCCTTTTATATATTACAGCTGAGATATAAAAATACATATAACATATTTCCCACAAGGCAAACAAATTAGGCGAGAACCAAACAGCATTATTTTAGTAATAATAAAAGAGACAAATATGACGCAGCAATGCCAAAATATGCGCATTTATCTTGCCCGTCGCATTGACATTGTGTGTATTGCTTTTCAATATTTCTGTTTTCGCATAAATTTTGGTTTGGTTGATGTTGGATTAGGCGCCTTGGAGGCTATTTTCTTTTAAAATTACTTTTGCTGGTGTGGCCCCCTACTTTTCAACACCATAACCAGGTATATCTTGTGGAAATAATGTTTGTCTGGCTAAAAATTGAAGCTTGTGATAATCCTGATTTTAAACTCCTTTATTTAGGTCTATGATTATTTCTGCTCTTTTTCCAGCTCAGGATGATTGGTATGCCTTCAGACCCAAACATATTTATAATATTGGTCAAGTTCTTCATTAAGCGTCAATTTTACCAACATATTTAAACTCAAATTGTAATGCCTTTGGCCAACCGCGAAAGGGTGCATTCTAATGTGTGACATTTATCCAGAACTAAGCTCAATGTGAAATATGCTACACTCAATCTTGCTTTGCTTATGTGTTTTATGTCAACACCTAGATTGCCATTTTGTGTGTCTGAATCTGAAATTGAAAGTTACCTGTTTGTCAATAAGTACTATTGTTCTTTAGTGTTTATGACCCAACTGAATATGACGCTACGCCCCTGGGTACCTACTTTCTCAGTAATTTTTGGATAATATGTTGTACCTATTGTTGGATTTTAAATGTTATTTTATGACAAACTTTACTAACATTTTAAAGTTTGTACTTTTCTGTGTTCATATATTTATTATTATTTTGTTATGATTGTTATTTAAAAATCCTTTGGTGATTTTGCGTACCGTTCACAGTATTAATTTACTTAGGTATGCATTTACTGGCAATGTTGGGGTTGTAATATTCGTAATTGGGGTTGTAATTTTTGAGGATGCAGTTGTAGCTACAACCCCAAAAGTATATAAAGTTCCGCATGTGGGCAGAAGTGCATTTGATCTCCGTTTACATGTTGTCAGATCGGTAGGCAACAGTAGGTACAGGCAGTGGCGGATCCAGGGGGGCCGTAGGGGCTGAAGCCCCCTGCCTTAGAAAACGGCGCCATTTTTGTATAGGATTGCCCGGCGCCGAAGGCGCCGTAGCGTTTTCGGGAGGCCGCCAGGGCGCCCTTGCGTCTACCAACAGCACCATAGCACTCTTGGAAGGCACCCTGGCACCCTCAGAAGACATCTTGCCGCCCTCACAACGCATTATGCCGCCCTCGGAAGGTACATCGTCGCCCTCGGAAGGCATTATGCCGCCCTCGGAAGGCACCATGCCGCCCCCGTCACCGAGGAAATATGCCGCCCTCAGGCCTGAAGCCCCCTGCCTTAGAAAATCCTGGATCCGCCCCTGGGTACAGGGTGTTTCATAAAAATGTATCCACTTGGAAATCTCGCGATAACTCCGGTAGTTTTGGTCGAAGGTCTTCAAACTTACCAGCATTGGAGAGCTGATGAAATGCTACATCACATATGAGATAACCAACCCCATTGACGTTCTATTCACTTACACTCAGCCTGAGTGTAAGTGAATAGAACGTGGCACCCACTGTAGTGTTTTTTGGCACCCACTGTATTCATAGTGTTCCTGAGTGACTCAGGAACACTTTTTAGAACTTTAGCTAAATTATCTGCCCTGAGAAATCTGCACGGTTTCCATTTCGAGACCTTTTCGTGGATGGCCTTGCCTGAGAAGTCTAGATTATCTCGACGTCGGTCGCTGATCATATTTGGTCTGCGAGACTAACTATGAGGCAGTCTACACATTCTCAAAATTATCGCGAACCGAGGATTGAACCCGCCCGCCCTTTTCTGCTGTCAGCTGTTGAGAACCTTGATAATTTCTACATGGTCTCCTGTAGAGACCATGTAGCAAACATATCGTATTTGACGTTGAACTCATGTCATGAAGGTGGCGCCACCATATCACCGGCAGGTGGCGCTGTGATTGCAACGGCGGAACTAAGTTTTATTCAAATAATTGCCTATTAGCAATTAGTTTTTGATTGTTATTATTGCTAAATACTACATACATGTTAACGAAACAATATTTATTTACGGAAAACCGGCGTATCAACCTCATCCAGTATTCATCCGTAAGTGAGCTGCTAATTGTTCAAACCTATCAAATGTATGTGTCGACCTCAACTTACAGAACAACATACATTGGGCATTGATATCGATTCCTCTTGGTTTTATTATTTATGTATATCTTATTTACGAATTATGTTTCAATATCAATTATTAAATAACCGCGGGATGGGCAGCTCCGCGAAATTTAATATTGGCCGCTCTAAACAGTAGGTACCCGTATAAATTAATGACATTTCATTTTCTAGACAATGTTTAATAAGAAATTAAGCAATTTTGTTTATCTTAACTATTTTTTGTGTTCATTTAAAGAGTGATGAGGAATTTGTAGGATTTTACAAAAAAAGAGTGTACCAGAAGGCTCGAGAAACAGCAAGTGACAACACTAATTCTACAGATTTCCGCCATTTCGGTAGTGCATTGTGCCGAGGCGCACGTCAACGTGTACTTTTGTGAATCTGGGTCCGGCGGATTGGGTAAGTAGTGGTTGGTGAGGCTGCACAATCGTAGTAAAATGTATATGGAATATAATTTTCATGAGGTAAGATGTCTAGTTTATCACAATTCACAGTTTGAGATGTTTGTCCGTTGTTATTGTGTCCCGTCTTGGTAAAGGCGGCCGCACACTAGGCCATTCGGCGCGCGATATACTGCGACATTCCGCCTCGGAAAATCGCGTCGATACCGCTGAATATCGTCCTTGTTCCGGCGGATTCGGCGCCGTCTGCTCGCGAGATTCCGCCCCGCAGACCTACAGCATGTCGCAACCTGTGTCTACAGCCTGTCACAAGATAAATTAATGATGGCCATTTTTCGACGAAGATGTAAGTTTAGAACCACGAAACTTGTATATAATAAATTTCACAGCGGCAAGAGCATGCTGTGCAAAATGTGTACCTCTGTCTTGCATATATTCGCCACTGTTAGCCTGATCAATTTGTTGTCCACGGCTCCGCGGCGTTCAGTCGCGGGAAAAAGCTCGTTCGAATCAGCTTTTTTCCGCCGGTCCGCAGATGGCCGGCCGACGACATTCGTCCGCGATTTTTGACGTTTCGGCTGACGCGAAGGCGAAAAGTCGCTAAAGATGCGCGGGAAGTCGTAGCGATATCGCGACCTCCGCGCGCCGAATGGCCTAGTGAGCGGCCGCCTTAACGGTGGGCTGGCGTCACCGTCGCGGCCGGGCAATCAAATCAAGGTTCAAGTTACTATCACCGTTGTTGGTCTGGAGTCATGGGGAAGCTTTATGACGTCACCAGATTCTGGCTACGAGCGAATCTTAGGCAGACCCGATCGGATTTAATGGTTACGAGCAGTAGGTTTGGTCCCGATCGGACTTAATGGCTACGAGCTGTAGGCCGACCCGATCGGACTTAATGGCTACGAGTGTATACAGGCCGACCCGATCGGACCTAATGGCGGGGTTAGGTTATGTTAGATTAGGTTAGTTTAGTTTCATATAGTGAAATATATTGGAATTAATGAAACTAAATTAACCTAACCTAACCTAACCTAACTCCGCCATTAGGTCCGATCGGGTCGGCCTACAGTTCGTAGTCATTAAGTCCGATCGGGTCGGCCTACAGCTCGTAGCCATTAAGTCCGATCGGGTCAGCCTACAGCTCGTAGCCATTAAGTCCGATCGGGACCAATCCTGCTCGTAGCTATTAAATCCGATCGGGTCCGCCTAAGATTCGCTCGTAGCCAGAATCTGGTGACGTCATAAAGCTTCCCCATGACTCCAGACCAACAACGGTGATAGTAACTTGAACCTTGATTTGATTGCCCGGCCGCGACGGTAACGCCAGCCCCACCGTTACCTCCGTCTTTTGGCCCTTTGCCTTGTTCCTGTGATAATCCTCAACAATCCTAGCCCATCGGCCGTCAGTATCAGCTGGTCATTTTGTAGATTTTAACCTAGTGCTCAAGATGTTGAAAAATCAAGCATTTCACCAATGTCAATATACACTTCACAATGATGTATACACCAACTATGGTAATTTGGACCCATTTTTTAACACCGTACCCACTGTTCCCAACCAATAAATTTGGCCGGTGCGTTGCTGAAGTATTACCACCATGTCTGCCACAGCTGAAGTATAAAACATAATCAAATATGACCTAACCTTTACAGCAATTACAGTCGCTGGGACCCACGTTTATGTGCGTTGCTGAAGTATGACCGCCATATCTGCCACAGCTGAAAAGTCTAAAACATAATCAAACATAATCAAACATGACCTAGCCTTTACAGCAATTACAGTCGCTGGGACACACGTTTATACTCGGCTCGCGTTGCTCGCTGCAGAAAAAAAAAACAGTGGGGGCTGTGACCCCCAGACCATCTTGTAGAAAACACCGATTTGGGAGGTGCGTTGCTAAAGCATTGCCCCCAGGGGTTGTCATTCCTGTAGCTGCCATATGCTCGGATGTGATGTCATTACATTCCAAATTTTGGCGAATCGACATCATTGTTGGCAAAGTTGCTGTTTGCTGGTACACATTTTGTACTCTTTTGTATTCTGATAGAGGGTCTCCAAAGCTTGATCCAGTTGACAATAAAATGAAACATGATTATTAATCATATCTGATTTGATTGTTAACTTTCCCTTTTCAAAGAGTACGAAAAATTTCAAAAGAGCATTAAAGAGTACAAGATGCATACCAGCAAACAGCAACTTTGCTAACCATGATTCAACATTTGTGGTGTAAGGCGTACAGCAATTACAGTCGCTGGGACCCACGTTTATACTTTGCTTGCTGCGGAAAAACAGTGGGGGTTGTGGCCCCCAGACCATCTTTTAGACAAAACCGATTCCCAAGGTTGTCATGCTCCCAAAATTTGGGAGGTGCGTTGCTAAAGTATTATCCCCAGGGATTGTCATCCCTGTAGCTGCCATATGCTCGGATGTGATGTCATTAAATTCCAAATTTGGGCGAATCGACAATTCTACATTTGTGGTGTAAGGCGTAAGCCTTCTAACATTAGATAAGGAGTAAGGATAATATGCTGTAATCACGGACACTTCCTATCGTCAGACTTGATGCTATCAGAATGTAAACAATGTGTCAGTATTGTCTGCATTCTGATAGCATGAAATGTCCAGGATTTGGAGTCCCAGACTGGTTATTGATTCGACACTGATTGAATCAATTGGAATCGTTCAATCAAAATTAATTGAATCAAAACATAATTGATTCACCACCAGATCTTGTGATTCATCAATCATGATTGAATCAAAAGCCACATCAAATCAAGGCTGATTGAATCAAAAGCCGCATCAAACGCTGATTGAATCATTCAGATTCCAAAATGAGTTGTGATTGAATCGTTCCAAAAAAAAGTTGAACCAATAACCAGTCTGAATTTTGGACATGTGGAGATTGGACTTTTATCCTATCTTGACCCATTCACTGTCAAAATAGGAGTGACTTAGGAGCCACATTGTATTTAAATAACTTGGACATCTTAATCAGTCTTTCTTGCAGTTTTGTTATACAAATCAGCTGGGTAGAACTCTGTATAGTCTTTAAAAATAGTTATGTATTATTGTTTTGTATAGGGGCAAGTGATTCTGTGATCATGTGATGTGACATAGACAGGGATGTTAACACCAGTGAGTCAGATTTGATCAAATTGCTGGATGAAGGTACCTTCTTATTGGGCCTTGATTGTACCCAAAAATGGGTATGCTTGTCCAAAAATTGTTATGGAAAGTGACCTTGACAAGCGTGATCCACATATTGATTGATGTGCCACCGCATTGTGCCAATGACGTCATCAAGTTCAGCACCCTTGACTATTGATAGCGTGGGTTTTACAGAAATTCACGGTCTTGCAACTATTAATTACATTCCATGATCAGGAACCGTCAAAAAGGCGTCTTTTTAACACAACCATTCATTGTTTACAGCAAATCTATTTTCTTCCCACATCCATGGGTATAAATTAAATATTTAGGTTTTGCTTGTGAATATGAAAATATGTTTGAAAGCCTAGAGTGCTGTATTAGGTATCTATTGCGGCGGCGCTTGATAATGTGACGTGATATAGGAAACAATATTTTTTGGGAAGGTTAAAGGAAATAGTTCACCTTCAACATGGGGTTTTTACCTGAAATAGCAGATTTGAAGCCGATGTTGGAAACTCCTATCTGCAAGTTTCGTTTGGCTGAAACTCCAGCTGAAGATATTGACTTTTTGGCGAAGGAATGCAGCGCTACAAAAGGATTTTTTTGTTTTTTTGTTTAATAAATTTAGTCCGAATGTTTTGTATGGATTGATTTCCGAGGTCAGGACCCGCGCTAAGCAAGGCTTGTTGTGCAGTCCTGACCTCACCACCCGATCGCGCAATTTCTTTTGGCAGGCAGAATTTATAGACGAAAGTTTTACGTGCCCGACATACCTGGACACGGTCAATATGCTCTGTATTCCTTTTGTAGTGCCGCATGGCGCATACCAGGGCACTATAACCCTCGCCCTACGGGAGCTTTTTTCACCTTCGCCCTACGGGAGGGGGGCTGACAGGCCCCCCTGTTAACTTCCAAACCAAGCATCTTAGAGCAATTCGGTAAGAACCAGCATGCTGCCTGTCATGAGAGGAATCTAACAGTATGCGATTTTTAGGTTTCAGGTCAACGGGTGACCTTCCAGGTCAAGTGAATAACATCGGATTTACCACGTCCAGAACAGCGATTTTGCCCTTCAGAAAACCTCAAAATGAGAAATTGATAAATGTAAATAAAAAGGCATGTTCCTAGACCAGTTTTGGCTCAGAAATACAAAAAAGGTAATTATTCGTTCATATCTTGTCCAAAAATGTTTAAAAAAGTTATTAAAAAATGACGTCATCAGTTTCTTACTCTTAGGAAGCCATCACTCAGTCAAAAATGAAGATATTGCTTTGAAATTTGGTATGGGTATTGCCCATACTCAGTTGTCTCACATATATTCCGGTTTTTCTAATATCTTTGAAATTTTTATTTTGTGGGGATCTAAAAAAACAGTTTTTTTAAAGGTTAAAAACCAAAAATTTTGAAAATCAAAGATTGCCATTTTAAAGATAATGTAATTTTGCATCTTTGGTGAATTGCGTTTGCAATTTGCTTTAAAACTCTGCTTTCTACGATTTTTAAAATATTTCTTTTTTTTACCAACATTACGTCATCAAAACATTATTATCTCCCAAACTCCTTGACCAATTTCAATTAAATTTTTACAGCCTGCGTATAATTGTTGTAAACTCGGCTACCATAAATTTCAGCAAGGTGCACCCCATGTGTCAAGTTATTCAAGAAAAACCACAAGGGGGGATAACGCACACCATAAAATTAATAATTTACGACCTGTCCTGAATTGCGCGATGTATGGCCATTTTTGATAATATAAAAATAAATTGTATTTCAAAATATAATCAAATCTTGTACTGATAAACTTTCTGAAGGTAAACTATTTCCTTTAAATTTGTTTTTGGGCGTATAAAAATATGAGTTAGAGTACTGTGCTTGTTGTGGCAGCCTACATACCAGTCATATCAATATTGCTATTGCATTGAGCTGAACCATTGCTATTGCATTGAGCTGAACCAGACTAGTTATTGATTCTAGTCTGGTTGGATCCGCCACTGACGGTCATAATATAACTGCTTTGAGCCAGATACAACATGGCTCAGGAAGTCAGAATGGGCCCTCAGGAGGTCGGAACTGAACCACTGGATGCCTGAGTGGCCCTCTGGAAGGCAAATAGTGGTCCTCTGAAAAGCACAGGGACCATCTGGAAGCCAGATGGGCCCTTTGAAAGGCAGAGGGGCCCTCTGGAATCCAGATGGGCCTCTGGAGGCCGGAGAGGGTCCTCTGGAGGCCGGAGAGGGTCCTCTGGAGGTCAGAGTAGGCCCTCTGGAGGTCAGAGTAGGCCCTCTGGAGGTCAGAGTAGGCCCTCTGGAGGCCAGAGTAGGCCCTCTGGCCTGGCCAAAGTGGACCATCTGGAGGCCAGTGGGCCTCATGGATGCCAGATGGGTTCTCTGGAACCTAGCGAGCCCTTGGCTGGTCTGGGAGTGCCCAGACTCTGTTCTGAGGGCCTTCTCAGACCCGGCCTGGGACCAGGGACCATCTTACCTAGTCTAGGGCTCAGACCAGAGTTTGGTCACTCCCAGACCAACCAGGGGCTCCTTAGGTTCCAGAGGACCCATCTGGCCTCCTTGGGGCCACTCTGGCTTCCAGAGGGCCTACTCTGACCTCCAGACGACCCGCTCTGGCCTCCAGAGGCCCATCTGGTTTCCAGAGGGCTTCTCTGCCTTTCAAAAGGCCCATCTAGCTTCGAGATGGTCCCTCTGTGCTTTTCAGAGGACCACTATTTGCCTTCCAGAGAGTCGACTCTGGCATTCAGTGGTTCAGTTCTGACCTCCTGAGGGCCCATTCTGACTTCCTGAGCCATGTTGTATCTGGCTAAAAGCAGTTATATTATGACCGTCAGTGGCGGATCCAGGATTCGGTCAAGGTGGGGACCCGTAGCAAAGTGGCCCACTCAGGCCTTAGTAGGCCCCCTCGAGCCTTGGTGGGCCCTTTTGACCTTGAAGACAAATGTAGGACAGAATGGAACATTTTAGTTCAACATGTGCCTTTCACATGCTAAAATGGGTCTCTTCAAACCAGAATGGGCCCTCTTCAAGACAGAATGGGCCCTCCGGTGGGCAGAGTGGGCCCTCTGGAGGCCGAAGTGACCCCCTACAGAGACCAGAGTGGGATCCCTAGAATGGGCCCTTTGGAGGTCAGAGTGTGCAAATTTACTTGCGATTTGTTTGAAAACGGGATGAAATTCGTTTCGAGTCACTTCGATCGGCTATGGGACCCCCTTGGGCTATTGGGCCCCTTCCAGGCTCAATAGGGGGGGGGGGCATGCCCACCTGGAGCCGCCACTGATAACCGTCATGATTCATTGCTAACGCCAAGTGATTATAATAATGAATAAAGTAGCACGAGGGCATCCATCAGCTCAAAAACCGTTGCGCAGATTTTTGGTTGTGACGTCATAACTCGGTGACCTGACCTGGAACTTTTTCTGGTGTCAAAATGTTTAAAATGAATCGTTTTACCAGCCTACCAAGCTTTATCGGTCACTGAAGCGGATCGGAAGTTATTGAGAATAATAGAGGGGCGAACGACCACTTTGTGGCGTCCTGCCATTGCTATTAAATGCATTTTTGCAAGGTTTCGTTTTTTTCGAGGTGGTATGTTTTTTTTGGAAAGGAGGACCAAAAGCGATGTATGAAGTCTCTTTTTAAGGTCCGTGGAACAGGTTCGGAGTGTTTTTTTAGTTTCGGAAAAGTGCATTTTATAGAT
>JAXIVJ010019284.1:0-15000 GCA_036785665.1 Chirona hameri | reverse complement strand
CAAATGTTTGTTTATGATTTAGTTTTGGTATGGTATAGCCTAGAAATTAGGAAAAGGTGGGTACCTTTTGATAATTTTTCGTGTGAAAAAGGTGTGCGTGTACTGTGTAGTTTATGAACCAAAGTATGAGTTGGTTACCTTTTCTAAGTATTTAGATACCATACCAGTTCCAAGGTATTCACCTATAGTTAGGGCTGATTGAACAGTGGCTTTGTGCCCACTGGAGTTGGACACAAAGCCTCGCTTTCTTTACGCATAGATGAATTACAGGCTACAGCTCAGGACACAGAGCTCATATAACTGGCCATTAAGTGCCTGGTTTGTTCACAGGGCACAGATGAATGCTGGGCCGCTGGCATATTTTGTGGACAGTTTATGCTGTTCGACCAAAAAAGAATGATTCTTTGAGCAATGAATGATTCAATCAGCCTATTTTCTCTGTATGAATGATTCAATCAGTGACTCACAACAGGTTTGCGCATGAAGTGAATCGATTCATGAGTCATTCATTTGAAATAAGAATGATTCAATCAAAAGTAGTCGATTCACATGGAATCATTGACAAGTCTGGTGGGAGACCCTGTCCTAATGTCCATTAATAGTACCGAACTCCACATAACATCTTGACATACCTTATATCCGAGCCAATGAGAGGCCTATATGATGACTGACGAATGGCCAGTCTCATCACAAAATATTATGTACGAGGCCGTGCAGCGCGATTCCAACTGTTTGAAATTCATATACATTCGTGGGTATTCTGGCAAACCACAATAAATAGCGGATCGCCGTTGCCGTAAATCGATCCGGAAGGTCAAAAAAAAACGCACGCAAATTTTCGAAATGTTGCAAATTGATGCAAAATGTTGCAATACGCTCTAAATATTGCAAATAAAGTCCTTGAGAGCTGATTTTAACGGCATTGTAATCAGCGGCCCAACCGGGTCCAGAAGATAATTTTTGCAGAAAATGGAACTTTTTGATTTATTTATTTTCTTCAATTTTTGAAATGATGCAATGTTGCAAACCCTGATTGCACGTCACACTACTCATTGTCTTTGGTGGGCTTAGATACTCAAAATTCCCTAGGTACATATCTTTGTTGGTATTGACGATGAAACGTAACATATGCGAAATACCGAAACATTGTATTTCATCAGTGAAGTTGAGTGTTACAACTTACAATATTATTTGGCTACGCCCATAGATGTTTGAGATGCTTTGCGCAAATTATAGTGTAGATAGAAACCGCGTATACACGGGACTTTATATTATCTAGGCATGAATGAATTATCTATTCGGAAATTGAAGCATTTTTAGAAATTGGGCCAAATTATGGCGCTTTTTCCTTTCTAACCTCCCATATTCATGTCCCCTACAGGTTTAAAAGTTCCAGCCTTTGGACGTCAAAGTCCCGTATAAACTACGCCAGGCTACGTTCCCGAACGGCATAGGAATTAACTCTGGAGGCGCGGGGGGGTTTCTCCCCCCCCCTTGGTTTTTCCGTCATAATCAGAAAACGCATGGATATATCGACTTGGAACTTTCAGCAACTTGAAATGAATAGCTAGGCCACGTTTTGGCAAACAATGAGGTCCCGGCCAGGTCAGGTCAAGTCACCAGGTCAAGTCAAAAGACATGACCACCAAACAACTTCTAGGTAGCACCACCGGCACAGTGGTTAATCGAGTGACATGAAACTCATGGCACGTCATTAAGTCATTAGGGCCTACAATTCGTTTATTTCGGATTTTTGTTGTTGTATATCGGTGACCTAATGTCAAGTTATAATCGTGACCTTTTCAATGTAACCCTTTGGGGGAAAAACAAGCAAAAACGCATATTTATCAGTTGTAAAGGGATATATTTGTATCCCTTTATAACTGAATCAAGAATGTGCAAGGATCGGGCCCTGTTGTGACCGGGTCTTCGTTTTTACGGGGCCCCATACCACGTCTTTACCAGCACCGGGCCCCTGCCTCGATCGAGGCTGATCAAGATCTGGCCCCTACCAGAAACTTTTCACCAGAACGTGCCCATATCAAGAATTTTCAAGGAGCGGGCCCTATTGTGACGGGGCCCTCGTCCTGACCAGGCACCATATCACGCCTTTGCTAGCACCGGGCCCGTGCCTCGATCAGAACTGACCAAGACCAGGCCTCTACCAGGAACGGGCCCGTATCAAGAATATGCAAAGACCGGGCCCCTGTTGTGACCGGGCACTCGTCCTAACCGGGCCCCATATCACGTCTTTGTCAGCACCGGGCCCCTGCCGCTATCAGGCCGAACCAAGACCGGACCCCTACCAGAAACTGGCCCGTATCAAGAATATGCGAGGACCGGGCCCTCGTCCTGACCGAGCCCCATGCCACGCCTTTGCCAGCACCGGGCCCCGGTTACAGGACACATTAGCGAATGTCATTTTACCGAATGTCATTTTGGCGAATGCATATTGTCGAAGGACACTTTGACGAAATGTCTTTTTGACGACATGTGAATATGCCGAAAGCAAAATGGTGAATGCCTTTTTGTCGAAATGTCTTTTTGCCCCCATGTAATTTTGTCGAAATGTCTTTTTGTCGACATGTCAAAAGGTCGAAATGTCCTTTTGCCGAATGTGATTTTGCCGACATGTGAAAAGATCGAAATGTCTTTTTGCCGACTTGTGTGTTTGCCGACATGTGAAAAGATCGAAATGTCTTTTTGCCGAGATGTCATTTTGTCGACATGTGAAAAAGCCGAAATGTCATTTTGCCGAATGTTACTTTGTCGACGTGTGAAAAGGTCGAAATGTTTTTTTGCCGAAATGTTATTTTGTCGACATGTGAAAAAGTCGAAATGCCTTTTTGCCGAATGTCATTTTATCGACATGTGAAATGTTCGAAATTTATTTTTCCCGAATGCCGAATGCCTTTGGTGTCATGCGCAGCAATTGTCATTTGTCAATATTGTTTGTGCGCGTGACGCTTTCAGCCTTCGTCTCGGCGCGCTCCTTCATTTCCGCGCCGAACCCAGGTCATAAGGGCCCCTGAGCAGGTTGGAGGGCCCTTGGACAGACCCCAGAGGGTTCCTGGGAAATTCAATAAGCCCCTGTGCAGATCGGAGGGGCCCCTGCCCAGACCGATTGGGCCCCTGGCCGGGTAAGAAGGGCCCGGAACATGCCGAATTGGCCTTTAGCCAGCAGGGAGGGGCTCCAGGGCAGGTCGGAGGGCTCTCGGAGCATGTCGCAAGGCGACAAAGCAGCCAGCGCAGTCCCTTGTTAGGTCGGAAGGGCCCCTTAGAAGGCTGGAGGGCCCCTGGACAGACCAGAGGGGCCCTGGCAAGTTCAAAATGCCCCTGTGCAGATAGGAGGGGCCCCTGGGCGGGTAAGAGGGGCCCCGGAACATGCCGAATTGGCCCCTAGCCAGCACGGAGGGGCCCCAGGGCAGGTAGGATGGCCCCCTAAGAATGTTGGCAGGGCGGCAAAGCAGCCAGCGCAGTTCGACCAGAAGAGTCGCTGGGCAGATCGGAGGGGCTCCTCGGCAAGTCAGAGGGCCACTGACTAGACCGAAACGGTCCCTAAGCCGGTCGGAAGGGCCCTTGAACATGCCGGATGAGTTCCTAGCCAGACTGGAGGGGCCCCTGGGCAGGTCGGAGGGGCCCCTGAGCATGTCGGCAGGGTGACAAAGCAGCCAGTTCAGTCCCTGGCCAGGTCGGAAGAACCTTTGAACAGGGCGAATGGGCCCCTTGACATACAAGAGGGGCTTCTTGGAAGGTCAAAGGAATTCCTGGTCAGACTGGAAGGGCCTCCAGCACATAGAGATCCCAGATGAAGATAAAATACAAAGAGGACTTACTCCCCAAGAAAAATATTTAAATCGGAGCTTTCGGGTATATTGTAACACCCTTCGTCAGCGATTAAGTGGCATTCGGTATCAGGTCATTGCTCGTCTTTAAGATGAGCAATGACATGTTACCAAATGCCTCTGAATCTTTAACGAAGTGTGTTACGATATACCCGCAAGCTCCGATTTGAATTTGTATTGTAGAGTAAGCCCTCTTTGTATTTAATATATATCACCCACTCCACATCATGTCTTTTCAAGGATCCCAGATGAGTCCCTGAACAAGTCAGAAGGGCGTTTAAAAGGTCGGAGGGGCCCCTAGACGATCTGAAGAGACCCTGGGCCTTTCAGCAGTAAGAATGCAGTTGTCCAGGGAGTACAACTCAACATTTTTGCGCCGCTCCGCGGCGCAATTTAAGTACAAATTGATTGAACAAATTAACAATATTAAATACAAAAATCCCCACTCTAGCCGCAAGGCGAGTTCAGCATGATCTCCTTTTTCTCAATAACGTGCTATGCAGCAAACTGGACACACCGCGTTTGCTCGAAGCTTCTCTCTTCACGTGCCCGCCCGATCGACACACCAACAAAACCTGCTTAATGTTCCTCACTCTCGTGTCAACATCGTGCAGAATGGAATGTACACTCGCTTGCCAATGGTCACGAACGTCTTCATTAGAGAGAAGACTGTCCCGGCCGACATCTTCGATGATGGCCATGGCTCCTTCAAGCGGCAGGTGCTGAAATATGTCAGGAAGCAGCGTGGATTGCATGATGTTCTGCGTGACATGTAACGCGTTTTTGATATTTTGTTCTGTTATCGTCGTTTTATTTATACTTTTGTAGCTGTATTTGTGTGTATGTGTTTACGTTTTTAACTATTTGACTTCGCCTGTCATTGGGTTCATCCCGTTGGTGATACAGTTGAATAAAATAAAATACAAATTCAATGATATGCGGCTTAGAAGAGAAAAAAAAGGTCCGTTTCTCAGCGTATTTATGTGTTATGTTGCTACTTTCCTATATAATTGGGCAAAATATTTTACTTTAACATTTTTTTAACACACTTTTAAACGCACAATATCATTTGTAGAGGTCCGCATCATAAGCAATGTGACGCATTGATGAGAATGCACATCTAGGGCATAAGACTCAAAATTTTCGCGCAATTTGTTTAAGGGTTCCAGGTTTTGAGCTTTACAAAATATTCCAAGTTCCAATTAGCTGATTCCAAATTGGTGTCGCTGGTTCCAAAGTTGATATGGCAGTTCGCTAACTCGAGGAGTGGGGACGACAAGATATACATGATATGCAGCGCCCGAGTGCGTCTGAGATGCAAAGGGCGTGGCGTGCGCCGAAAATTGGCCCTCCGCCGCCGAAAAGGGCCCTCCTGGCCTCCAGGGTGGTGCGGCCGCAACTGCCGCCCCCTCCCCCTTGGCTACGTTCCTGCCCTGGTGGATGGTGCAAAACCACAGCAGCAAGGGAGGGGCAGTGGAGCAGGACGATCTCGGCAAAAAAGGCATTTCGACCTTTTCACATGTCGACAAAATGACTTTCGGCAAAAAGGCATTTCGACCTTTTCACACGTCGACAAAGTACCATTCGGCAAAATGACATTTCGGCTTTTTACATGTCGACAAAATGACATTTCGGTAAAAAGACATTTCGATCTTTTCACATGTCGACAAAATGACATTTCGGCAAAAATGGCATTTCGACCTTTTCACATGTCGACAAAATGTCATTCGACAAAAAGCATTTCGATTTTTCACATGTCGCCAAAATGACATTTCGACAAAATGACATGTCGGCAAAAACACATTTCGACATTTTGACACGTCGGCAAAAAGGCATTTCGACAAAAAGGCATTCGCCATTTTGCTTTCAGCATATTCACATTTCGACAAAAAGACATGTCGTCAAAGTGTCCTTCGACAATATGCATTCGCCAAAATGACATTCGGCAAAATAGCATTCGCCAATGTGTCCAGACACCGGCACCCCGGGCCCCTGCCTCGATCGAGCCTGACCAAGACTGGGGCCCCTACCAGAAACGGGCCAGTATCAAGAATATGCAAGGACCAGGCCCTGTTGTGACCGGGCCCTCGTTCTGACCGGGTTCCATGTCACGTCTTTGCCAGCACCGGGCCCCTGCTTCGATCAGGCCTGACCAAGACCGGGCCCCTTCCAGGTATGGGCCAGAATACGGGCCCTCAGAAATTCAGGGGGGGTCAGCTGACCCCTTTGACCCCCTGCGTGCGCCACTAGTGTCAGTCATGTATTTGCGGTTGATTTGGAATTAGTTACAATTTCTACAAAATTTACACAAAGTCAAAAACATAATTTGAATAACAGAATAATATTTTTTAACGTGTCCAAATAGCTATTTAAGCAAATTATGATTTTAATTTTGTGAGAAGTGCTAGTCATTGTACATAGTTTTACGAGAAAGATTCACAGGAACAACTGGGACAACAGCACCTCCAAAGAAGATGACCTGAAGAATAAGATCTGATAGACCTTAGCTGAAGCATAATGTTATAAAACATCACTGCACCTACCAACACTCAGTGCGCTGCTAAAAATCGAAGTACATGACTTACACAAGCAAACAAAGATGATACAATCTTGAGTGATACTTTGCCGCAATTCGTTATACGACGTACATACTTTACCTCAGCTTCTGTCTGAATCTTCTTCCTTTCCTGAAGCTATCTATCTGGGTCTTTGTCTGTGTTTATACTACGGTAAAATGTACAAGGCAAGGAACACATGCCACTGAACGCTAGAAACCAGTCTTAACCCGCGCCCGATGGGTCTCCAGCCGAACGCGCCCCGCTGGAGGGGGGGGGGGCTGATTCTGCCCCCTCGTTATCTTCCAAACCCATAACAGCGAGACGCGCAAGGCGGGAATCCAAAGCTCTCAATGCCACGCAACTAAAGCATACGTTAAATTTTCCAAATAAGGTCACATGTCAGGTCACGGTCAGGTAAAATGTCAAAATTGAGGTATTTGGGTTTTTGGGCCATACTTTTCATCCAAAGCCTTAACCCTCGCCCGTGCAGCGTCCGATCAGTGCGTGACCGTGCTAGGGGGGGGGGGGGGGGTACAACCCCCTAGCGTTTCCCCCCCCCCCCCCCAATTGGACTAGAGCTTCGATTAAAAAACGAGCGTGTTGCTTGTCACGAGAAGAAGCCATTGATACCCGATATTGAGGTCCAAGGTCATTAAGTGACCTCTGAGGTCATGTCAATGACCCAAAATTCAACCAAATTATAAATGCGTATAAATTGAATTTAATCGAGCTAGAATCGCGAATGAGCATATAATTATCCTAAATGGGTGCCAAATTTGAAATCAACGTCACAAAATGTCCTAGAAACTGCCAAATTCCAAAAAGGTTATGTCAGGTCATGCCTGGTCAATTGAGGTCAGTGACCTCGGTTGACCTGTTGGGGCGCATGACCCCAGTGGAACATATAATTATGTAAAATGGATCCCATATTTGAAATCAGCGTCACAAAATGTCCTAGAAACTGCCAGAAGCCAAAAAAGTAATATGAGGTCATCGGAGGTCAGTGACCTCGGTTGACCTCTGAAAAGGTCAATCGAGGTCACAATCTCAGTGGAAACCACAACTGTCACCTGGAAACACCTGTGCATATGCTCCTGAACAACACACGCTATGAAACTGCACAAGTTTCAAGGATCAACACTACTGGACGCCATTTGCGCCTGACATGACCTTGAAAAACAGGTAAAAGGTCATGGGCATGTGACTACAACTTAACATTTTCAGAATATGTGTCAAATTGTTCAAAAGTAGGGTACTGAAAGTTTCATCGCAATCAGTTGATATTTACGCGAGTTATTCCCGAGAAAAAAAAACGAGGGGGTGGCATCAACCCCCTGCACTGGCGAGGGTTAAATTGCGACTATTATCGCACAATGTGCTCTCAAAGGTACAATGCATCTCCCGCATAAGCAAGAGTGAAATTGTAAGCAAAGGTCAAGGTCAAGGTTAGGTCACAAAGGTTACAGGTCTACGAAATCCATGCAACACATGTTGTATGGGTTATTTTACACGTATAATTCGATATTAGCAGCAATTTTTTCAATCTGACCCCATATAATGGCCCTCAGGTCAAGGTCGGGTCACAATGAGGAGAACATTTAAAATTGATTAATCTAAATAAAAAAGGCATGTTTCCAGACCAACTTTGTCTCAGAAATAGAGCAGTGACATTTATTTGTCTGCATCTGGTCACTAAAAGCCAAAAAAAAAAAAATAACGTCGAGTTACTTATACTTAGGGAGCCATAAGCCAGGCAAAAATAAATATATTATCTTGAAATTTGGGTTGGGTATCGTCCATACTTGGTTCTCTAATCCACTTTTCGTTTGTATTTAAATATCTTTGAAAACAAGATTGTGTGTGAACTTTTCCAGACAAATCAGTTTTGTGAGTTTTTGGGGATCAGAAACCCAAAATTTTGAAAATCTGAGATTTGTATTTGGAAGAGAATGCCATTTCCTTTCTCGTGACGGTTTTATTTGTAATTTGCATCATCACTCGATTTTCTACGATTTGTCACATTTATGGTTTTTACACCATAAATGGCATGACATGACGTCATTAAAACGTCAGGATCTCCCAAAGTACTCCATAAATTTAACTGGAATTTGGTGAGAAGTTGTACAATTGGTGTTATATCAAGTACTGAAAGTTGCACGACGATGTCTATCATTGTTTTAAAGTTATTGAGAAAATCCGTGAGAGGGCAGATTTTGTGCCCCCACCAAGCGGGGCGCGGGTTAACCCTCGCCCTACGAGGAGAGCCTGACAGCCCCCCTGAGGTTTTTCTTGAATAACTTTTGACCCATAGGGTGCATCTTGCTGACATTTTTGGTAGCTGAGTTTACAACAATTATACGTAGGCTGTAAAATTTCATAGAAATTAATTAAGTGGTTTGGGAGATAATAATGTTTTGATGACGTCATGTTAGTAAAAAAAATGAAAAATATTTGAGAAATCGTAGAAAACAGAGTTTTAAAGAAAATTGCAAACTCAATTTACCAAAGATACAAAATGGCATTTTCTTTAAAATGGCAATCTTGGATTTGCAAAATTTTGAGTTTTTGACCACTATTTTTTTTTTTAATCCCCACAAAATCAAAATTTTCGAAGACATTAGAAAAACCGGAATATATGTGAGAGAACTGAGTATGGAAAATACTCATACCTTATTTCAAAAGCAATATCTTCATTTTTGACTGAGTGATGGCTTCCTAAGTGTAAGAAACTGATGACGTCATTTTTTAATAACTTTTTTTGACATTTTTGGACAAGATACGAACAAATAATTACTTTTTTTGTATTTATGAGCCAAAACTGGTCTAGGAACATGCCTTTTTATTTACATTTATCAATTTCTAATTTTGAGGTTTTCTGAAGAGCAAAATCGCTGTTCTGGACGTGGTAAATCTGATGTCATTCACTTGACCTGGAAGGTCACCTGTTGACCTGAAACCTAAAAATTGCATACGGGTAGATTCCTCTCATGACAGGCAACATGCTGGTTCTTGCCGCATTGCTCTAAGTTGCTTGGTTTGGAAGTTAACAGGGGGCCTGTCAGGCCCCCCCCGTAAGGCGAAAGTGAAAAAGCTCCCGTAGGGCGAGGGTTAACTTACTGAACACAGCGAACGCGATGTCCAGCGCCTGGAGTAGTCCAACTTACCGAACACTGCGAACGCGATGGCGGCCAGTGCCCAGGGGCTGGAATAGTCGACGTGCCGCAGGGGAACCATGACGCAGTTGCGTTTGGAGGGCGACGGCAGCGATCCTGGTGGACACTGCTGACAGTCGTACTCATCCACCACTTTCTGGTACCGGCCGCACGTGCGGCATGTCCAACAGCACAGGTCGTTTTCCTGCGGCAACCGGACAGTAGTAGGGTCAGAAGTTGAATATAAGGAGGGAGGTGTAGCAGAGAAATAGGGAAGGCGTCCGCCTTCTCGATTTGGTCATTACCTATTAAGGAATGGTTGGTTTCATTTTGCATAGCAATCGGTAGCAAATAGCGGGTGCGGACTACGGATACAGTGTTGGTTCACCAGAACAGAATCCGTGAGCAGGTGATTGGTAATCCACTGAGTTACATCGGCACACACTAGTTCAGTAGGCACTAAACAGAGTACCACAGCAGACATAACCCGCGCACTGCAGGGGGGTTGATTTTCGCCCCCCCCCCCCCTCAGGTTTGTCAAAGATAGCGAAAAAAACGGCGGCGCGCAGCGCCGCCGGGTTTTCGCACACCTGTCAGGACATCAATTTTGCACACTTTGCAAAAAAATAACCTAGGGTCATCTCAGGTCAGGTCACCAGACCAGGTCAAGTGACCCCACCTCTAAATATGTTTGCAGTTGTGCCAAAACCAGAGTTTTTCACCGATCAGTTTGAAACTTACAGGATGTCATAAGGGCATACGTACTTACAATTCGTTTATCTCGGAATTTGCATATCGGTGACCTAAGGTCAGGTCAATTTTGTAACCTCACATAATAAGTAAGTAAATGGGGAAATATACAAATGCTAAGGATATGCATGATATTAGTCCAATTACTTCTGGATCATGTTATTATAGGATATTCTTGATGATCCAAGCGTAAGTTTTGTTCAGTGACCCCTATTGGGTCATTTAAGGTCATGCGAGGTCACCATCACTTTTTTGTCAATAACTCCCGGCATAATGAAGATAGAGAAGTAAAACAGACATCAATGTGTTTGTCTCGTCAAGACACGTCTGCCCATATGCAACATGCCCTACTTGGGTCACCACTTGACCTTGACCTGAGGTCAACTTTTTAAGTTAACTTAACAAGGTCACCATGTATAGCATTCAAAGCGCCTTGACAAGATAAACACAATAACGTAAACAGTGGTTCGTTATCTTTATTACATACAAAGTTAATAGCGAAAACGGTTTAGCAAAAAAACGTCATTTTTTCCTTTTTTGACCTCTGGAGCCTCAAATATTGACCTGAGATCAAATTTGAGGACACCATAGCGATTGAAAATTTCACTGGCTGGCGTTTGCTTTTTTCCGTTTGTTTCTAACTAGCATAGTTTCTGAGATATATGGGAATTTCTGGAGCGATGTCCTAAAACAGGAAAAAACTGGAAAATTTGACCTTTGATGACCTCTGGTGACCTCAATTTTGACCTGACCTAAAACAATAAGGAATACTTTCGATAGAACATGTATCAAGCTATCAAATGCCGTTTTCCGCTTCTCGCTACGTAGCGTAGTTTTTGAGATATCAGAGGGGACGGAAATTAACCCCCCCTGCAGTTCGTGTTCGGCGCAAAGCCCCTGCAGTGCGCGGGATAACATCCTTTACAATCCACTGGTTCATTTCAGTAGGCACTAGACGGAGCACTACAGCAGACATAACATCCTTTACAATCCACTGGTTCATTCCAGTAGGCACTAGACGGAGCACTACAGCAGACATAACATCCATTACAATCCACTGGTTCATTTCAGTAGGCACTAGACGGAGCACTACAGCAGACATAGCATCCTTTACAATCCACTGGTTCATTTCAGTAGGCACTAGACGGAGCATTACAGAAGACATAGCATCCTTTACAATCCACTGGTTCATTTCAGTAGGCACTAGACGGAGCACTACAGCAGACATAGCATCCTTTACAATCCACTGGTTCATTTCAGTAGGCACTAGACGGAGCACTACAGCAGACATAACATCCTTTACAATCCACTGGTTCATTTCAGTAGGCACTAGACGGAGCACTACGGCAGACATAGCATCCTTTACAATCCACTGGTTCATTTCAGTAGGCACTAGACGGAGCACTACAGCAGACATAGCATCCTTTACAATCCACTGGTTCATTTCAGTAGGCACTAGACGGAGCACTACAGCAGACATAGCATCCTTTACAATCCACTGGTTCATTTCAGTAGGCACTAGACGGAGCACTACAGCAGACATAGCATCCTTTACAATCCACTGGTTCATTTCAGTAGGCACTAGACGGAGCACTATAGCAGACATAGCATCCTTTCCAATCCACTGGTTCATTTCAGTAGGCACTAGACGGAGCACTACAGCAGACATAGCATCCTTTACAATCCACTGGTTCATTTCAGTAGGCACTAGACGGAGCACTACAGCAGACATAGCATCCTTTACAATCCACTGGTTCATTTCGGTAGGCACTAGACGGAGCACTACAGCAGACATAGCATCCTTTACAATCCACTGGTTCATTTCAGTAGGCACTAGACGGAGCACTACAGCAGACATAGCATCCTTTACAATCCACTGGTTCATTTCAGTAGGCACTAGACGGAGCACTACAGCAGACATAGCATCCTTTACAATCCACTGGTTCATTTCAGTAGGCACTAGACGGAGCACTACAGCAGACATAGCATCCTTTACAATCCACTGGTTCATTTCAGTAGGCACTAGACGGAGCACTACAGCAGACATAGCATCCTTTACAATCCACTAGTTCATTTCAGTAGGCACTAGACGGAGCACTACAGCAGACATAGCATCCTTTACAATCCACTGGTTCATTTGAGCTCACCTTCTTGACCTTGACCTGGTTCAGTTGGCAGGGCGCACTGCAGCTGGAGAGGGGGAACTGGTAACCTTTGCTCGACTTGAAGCGAGTCTCGTTCCTTCGCAGCTCCAGGTTGGCAAACCCGTTCTCCTTCACTGCAAAACGGAGCATATTAGATCCAGTTCTCCTTTACTGCAGAAAGGCACATATTGGAGCCTTTAAAATTTACCGCAGAGCGGTGCATATTAAAGCCCTTTCTTCGTGACTACAGAGTGGCACATATTTGTTGACGATTGCAAGTCTGGCATCAGGTAGGTATTGGCAAAGAATCGGTCCAATCCCGTTTGGTGTCGGCAAAAGCATCGGCGGATATAAATAAGTATCGGCGTTGATACGTCGATACCGAAAAATTCCGTCTCTAGCCGGCACTCGGTTGCATTTGTATTTCCTGTTAGTGATTATATTAGTATGTAACATATAACTTCATTCATTCATTAATAAATTCATTCATTCATTCATTCAATTCATTCATTCATAAGCAATAAATTATGCTGCTCACTTCTAACGCAATATGAACCTTCATATTTTTTAGCAGGATTAAGCAGAACTTATCCATAGCGATAGCATATAATTTGATGAATAATATGCATTAACACGCACTTCCCTTGATTTTCACTATAAGAAATCTTCCTGCACCTTGACATTGTCAAAACAACCGAGACTACCACAAGGTCAGCCAAGCGCTGAGGCAGTTTTACGCTTAATAAACGCTCAGGGGCTCCTGTCAGGTCTGCTAGCCGTCTGGGGAGGCTCAGCCGGCTCGAAAATCAGCCCAGTCAGCTAAAAAAATCACCTTCTGTGTCAGCAGCTGAAGAGATTAACACGTTTTAACCCGCGCCGTGCCGGTGCTCGGCGCCACCTTCGCCGTGCCGGGGGTAGGGGGCGTTTTGACGCCCCCTCTAACTCGGCTCTTATGGGACGTAAACAAAAACCGAAACACCGTTGGAAAGCTCGTCAGAATGCATTTTGAAACTATTGCAGGCATTTTTTTTTTCTCAGGTCACTATTGAGATCACCAGAGGTCATCAAGAGTCAGATTTTCAAGTTTTAAGACTTTGCTCCAGAAATCCCCAGATATCACAGGAACTAGCTAGGAACAAACGGAAAAAAAAATAGAAATCTTGAAAAATGAAATCGCCAAGGTGTCCAGATTTAAGTTCAGGTCAATAGTTTAAGCTTTAACCCTATTCCCTGCGGGCGGCCAGAATTACGCTAACCTGCGGGGGGCAGATTCTGCCCCCCAGAGATCTCGAGAACCGCTCGGTCGATTTCGATGGGAAAAGCACCATTCGATGCGTCATGACAAGATCTCTCTTTATGGACCCGACATTTTTGTTTTGTTCAAAAATGGGGGGCCAGGGGGCAAAAAATCTGAAAATTTTGGGTGTTTTTTGAAAGGTCATTGCAGCCATATGGGTCGACCGATTGTCATGCCCCAAACTTTTTGATTTCCAAATGTACTGGTCTTTAATATATCAAAAGACAAAAAAAAATCATAGGCGTATTCAGGGAATGTAAAATGGGGGGATTTTCTGAAAAAAATATGTGCTGTTCGTGATTGTTCGGGACGTCATTAACGTCACATGTGGGCATTATATGCTGTAATTTGTTAAATTTGATATATTGCGCATAGGCGGATCCAGGAAAAACATGGGGAACCATGCGCGTAACGCTTTTATCATCTTACTCATTTGAAGTTGGACCTAATTTGAGGGTAGGTATCGCCTCTCATTTTTTATCCTGAGTGCGCCTCGGCCCCCAAAATATGTACAATCCCAGTATTTATGATGCATATTGCATTGGAATTGTTTCTGACGCATTTATTGCACTGCAAACCACGAAGGAAGTATGCGCCGCAAAACCGCATTCGTAACACCCTCCCCAAAACAGGAGCCTGGAACCACCTCTGCTGGACCGATTTTTCCAAATTGACACAACACGCGCCATTCAATTTTGGGAAATGTCACAAAGGTTCAGGACGCTAGACCTAACGGTTCAGAAGCGACAAGTGGAAAACTACCGGGGGGAGGGGGCAGAATCTGCCCCCGCAGGGAATAGGGTTAAAGCTCATCAAATGTCAAAAAGGATATTTTTAGCAAAACAGTTTTCACAATTATCGTTTTACCTAACAATGATAGGGCACTAATTTTGACGCACATTCACGAATTGTGAATGTGCTTCGTACCATATGCATGATGACCAGGTTAAGTCAACCTAGAAATGTGAACCTCAGGTCAAAGTCAAGTGGTGACCCAATTAGGTAATGTTGCACATTGGGAGACCTGCCTCGGCGCGACAAACACATTGGTGCCAGTTTCACTTCTCTATCTTGATGTTGTCAAGAGTTATTGACAAAAAGTGTTGGTGACCTCGGGTGACCTCATCTGACCCTGTAGGGGTCACTGAACACAAATTTCACATGGAATTTCAAGAATGGCTTATAAGAACATGATCCAGAAGGAATTAGGCTGATATAATTCGTATCCTCAGAATAGGAAGCATTTGATTATTT
>JAXIVJ010019283.1:0-20158 GCA_036785665.1 Chirona hameri | reverse complement strand
CATTTCGTGAGGTTCAATGTGGCGTCGGTGACATCACTGACATTCACTTTACAAATGTCAAACATAAATGTAAATATCGGGCGTATGAGTACACAGAAATAAATCCACCATTTGTTCCTGTTACTTGTCCGATATCCAGAGAACTGGCCGCTGTTCTGTGGCGTTTAACAAAGCGCCGGCCTGGGACTTGCGATCGTACATGCCTTGTACATGCCTTGTGCATGCCTTGTACATGCCTTGTCAGTTATGTTGTTTCTGGCATTAATCCATATGAAGTGGTAGTAATGTGTAGTAAAAACTATTTCAACATTTCCGTATCTAACCTAAAAACTCCACTAATCCCTTTAGAAAAGCACCGCCGCTCGTAATAAAATGTACCGCTCTAAAAAGATGCGTATTAAATTGCGGACCGACAAAACGGTGCTGACCACAGCCTGTGGTGGCTGTGGCAGATCTCAGTGGCGGACGTCTCTAACCTTCGCACGAGGTGTCACTGACCAGGGGCCAGGGGTACCAGATTCTGCGGGAGCAGCGGTAACTGTCGAGGACAGGGGCGTCGCCACCAGGGGAGGGGGCGCCCCCCCCCCCCCCCCTCCCCAGGATCGCTCCGGCCGGAGTCCGTCCCTCCCAGATTCGCAGGATTTTAACATTAGCCCCGTGGGGCTGCCCCCCCCCCCCTCCCCCTTCCAAACCCGTGACCGGCCCCCAAACCCCTGACTGACACCCCACACAAGATGTTGTGGCGACGCGACTGGTCGAGGATGTTGGTCAGACTCACCCTGGCAGTGTTGTCCGTCCAGCAGCAGGTAGCCGACCCTGCAGGAGCAGCGGTAGCTACCCGGGATGTTGTCGCACTGGTGCTGACATCTGTGGGCCAGCCCGGAACACTCGTCCACGTCCTGCGGCGGAGCACGGCAACGTGACGTCACGAGTTACACTGCGTCTGTGGTACTGACATCAGAAGACGGCCAAATGTGAGGCGAATTAAATAGCAGGTTCTAGGTGTTATGTCAGAGGGGGCGGCCGTACGTCCACTCCAAAGACTGAATCCTAGCTAGCACAATCAACACTCTCATATATACCTACGACGTTACTTACGTCACTTAGCACAAACATGTGGCGGCTGCCTAGAAAACAAATGGCTCCAGGGACAGGTGAGATATCACCGCAGTTAGCATCACACTAAGGCTGAGCGCACGGCCATTCGTCTTCAGAATGCCTGCGCCACCGTGGCTGATGAGACCTCCGTCTTCCACGCCGGCACTGTGCCAGACCCTATCACTCTCTCAGATTTGCCTGTGCTTCTCTGCAATATTCACATTATTCACGACTTCTGCCAATAATTTTGGGATGCTCAGCATGAGTCACGCATAACAGAAATGGGAAACATGCGATGGTATGGGGTGGCAGTTGTTGTTTTCTTAGGCAACGTTCGGTGATGTATCACCTCATAGCGCTCTGACTTCAGGAGGTTTATGACAAAGCCGGCACAGGCATAATCCATATTTTTTTTACGTAGCTCACTGAATGGATGACAATGTGGTTTATTACTTGTTCCGCGTTTGGAGTACATATATCTTATCCGACATATATTGCATCAGAAAAATTATAGGATAATTTAAGTTTCATGCAAAAGGACGGTACGAAAGGTTGTTTTCCACTTGTAGTTATAACGTGGAAGATAGACATGCTGTCCTCTATACTTCGTAAAAGCTGTGCCAAAAATAGCTAAAAACTTATTGAACATGAAAACATTATACCAGCCTGCACTTCCCTCTTTACTCACCATCACTGACTTTCAATGCCGTAATTAGCCTACGCAGATCTTCCCTAACCTCCACTGACCTCCACTGACCTCCACTGACCTCCACTGACCGCCACTGACCTCCGCTGACCTTCGCTGACCTCCGCTGACCTCCACTGACCTCCACTGACCTCAACTGACCTCCACTGACTTCCACTGACCTCCACTGACCTCCACTGACCTCCACTGACCTCCTGTGACCTCTAATAACATCTTCCGACTAGGACTGACCTCACAGCTGCGTTGGTCAGCACCCAGCTGGTAGCCAGGGTGGCAGGAGCAGCGCACGTCAGACTCCGCTGCCGTGCACATGTGGGCACAGCCGCCGTTGCCTTGGAGACACTTGTCCACCAGCACTGTGTACACACCTGGCGGCCGAGTCAGCCGGGTCAGTCAGCCCCGCTCGGCTGGCGGAGAGGAGGTGTCAACAGGTGACGTCACTGCACGAGGCAGGCCCGGCGCCAACTGAGCAGTGCTGCCGCCAGCCAAACCGTGGGCCGGCCCGGGATGCCTGATCGCCGTGCTGTGACGAGTCGAGACCGCACCGGGTGTCACGGCTGGTTAGAGCTGCCGACATCAGAGGCCGGACAGGCCACTGAGATGTCTAGATGTCTACCGTGTGGATGGGTCACGGTAGTATGTCGCCAGAGGCCAGCGCCACTGTGTAGCGGCTTCTGTCCAGGTATGCTGCCGCGACCTTCGTGGGAGGTTTGTAAGCGGGACATTCAGCGGTTTGTAAGAACTCCAATTCACAGTGAATAACGTCAAATTATATACAACTAGCTAAGTCAATATAGTACTCAGATGGCTTTTTATCCTCCCGACTGCCGGTCCTATACCCTCTGTCACGCCCACGTTAACCCGGGTCTGGTGGTCGCTGGCCACCGGGCATGTGGTAGCCCCTGAGCCACCCCCGATAGTGGTGGCCGCCTTCATGACTTGGGCCCTCCTCGCAGCTTCGCCCTGCGGGGAAGGACTCTGTAAGTCCATGGACGGTTGCCCGGTCGGTGTTCCATTTAAACCCACTTTACCCCTTCTCCTTCATCCCATGGCTGGGCAATGGTCCGAGTGGACCGAAGCGGCCTTATCCTAACCAAACCAAAATACAATACTAATGTCCCTGTTACCAATACTATGCACCGTCCACCGGTGAGTACATATATAGGCAGCAGGGCGTCACGCTACCCGCGCATGGCCGCCTGTGCTGAGCTCCCCGTGTGCTGTGTTTGGTGTGCTCGGATGCAGCTGTTGACGTACTGTGGCAGGTCGTTGCGTCGCCGGCCAGCCGGTGGTGCGGCCGGCAGTGGCACAGGTACGAGCCCGGGGTGTTGGTGCACAGCTGACTGCACGGGGATCGCTCACCGCACTCGTCAATGTCTGAAAACCGACACACGACTGTTAGCAGGGATACACCGAGACCGTCCACGACACACGACTGTTAGCAGGGATTCACCGAGACCATCCACGACATACGACTGTTAGCAGGGATACACCGAGACGGTCCACGACACACGACTGTTAGCAGGGATTCACCGAGACCGTCCACGACACACGACTGTTAGCAGGGATTCACCGAGACCGTCCACGACACACGACTGTTAGCAGGGATACACCGAGACGGTCCACGACACACGACTGTTAGCAGGGATACACCGAGACGGTCCACGACACACGACTGTTAGCAGGGATACACCGAGACCGTCCACGACACACGACTGTTAGCAGGGATACACCGAGACCGTCCACGACACACGACTGTTAGCAGGGATTCACCGAGACCGTCCACGACACACGACTGTTAGCAGGGATACACCGAGACGGTCCACGACACACGACTGTTAGCAGGGATTCACCGAGACCGTCCACGACACACGACTGTTAGCAGGGATACACCGAGACGGTCCACGACACACGACTGTTAGCAGGGATACACCGAGACGGTCCACGACACACGACTGTTAGCAGGGATTCACCGAGACGGTCCACAACACACGACTGTTAGCAGGGATTCACCGAGACCGTCCACGACACACGACTGTTAGCAGGGATACACCGAGACCGTCCACGACGGGAGACTCGTTAATCGCTATAGAAAATACACGGGGACCCGAGAACAGGAGCCAAACGGTGGCATGTTCGGGAAGCTCACCGTGTAATGTCCTCAGTAGAGCACTTCATGGGACACATTTTCAGCCCCCACCCCGTTCCTGCCCATTCAGCCAGACCCAAACCCGTTCCAATCCGTTCCAATCCGAATTCTTATTGATGGGGCTTCCATTTCCACCCGTTTCAGCATATTTAACTGCTTGTGGTGCTAAAAAATATATGGTCTGTCCCATCACTGGCGGATCCGTGCGGGGAATTTAGGGCGGCCGCCCCCTCCCCCCCCCCCCCCTTGGGGGGAGGGGGCCCAAGCCCAAATTGGCCTGTTTGCCCCCCCCCCCCAAAAAAAAACGCCGAAGCCTCACATGAAAAAACGATCGGTAATAATGTATAATTACTTTTCCTCTGTCCCATAAATACAAGTTTCGGTGGAAACAAATATCTGAGGCCAATAATAAAAACCGAGCCGTGGCTCCATTTAAAAAATGGCCTCAGGACTGGAAATTTGTTATGCTTGGGCAGTGTGTAAAATACCTGCACATTATTTGGCTTTGCTGCATGGGTGTGGAGCTTCCCAGAAAAAGTTGGTCGGCAAAATGCCATCCATATTGGCCGGATGTTTTCCTTATTGAGGTGAAAAATTGCCATATTAATGCCAGGAAACCTTCAAATCTGACAAAAATTGGTGGGGCAGTGGCCACACCATGTGAATAGGGAACTCCACCCGTGCTTTGCTGTTGCATTTCCGAGGCGCTGTTTCGACGCTAAACATCTTCCGTGCCGGGTCCTGGGGCAATTCTTTCTTTTTTTAAATCGAGCCACGGCTCGATTGATTTTTATAAGAATGGTCTCAGTCATTGCTCGTCTTTAAGACGAGCAATGACCTGTTACCGAATGCCTCTTAATCGCTAACGAACGGTGTTACAATATACCCGAAAGCTCCGACAACCACACTGCACCCCGCTGTCCGTCTCTCGAGTACGACCGGTTGCTCGTGTTTTATGACGTACGACCGCTGCGCGCCAGGCGTGTGCAGTGTGATGTGATGTTTTTTACTAAGCTTTTTAGAGGTCTCATCTCATGATCTTACTTGCTTGAATGTTTTAGTGTTCATGTCACATCCAGGAACACCAGGGTTGCGGCGATCACCCTGTTTGACGTCCCCCGCGGCCGTGTGGACACCGTGCAATCCAGCCTATTTGTGCAGGGGAATGACTGCTCGGTGAATGACTTTGTCGCTTCGAGTCCTCCGAGTGATGTTTTTAACGATGCAATAGGAAGGCTTAAGAAGGGCATAGTGGGGTATACGTCGACGTTGGGAACTTTTATTTAGATTCCGACTCGATTGATATGTGATTTTGTTTCTTTTATGAATGCTGTACTCTTCATTATATTATATGATGGACTTCACCTGTAATTGGGCTCGTACCTGTTGGTGATTAATAAATCATACATTTTTTATAATAAATTTAGTCCGAATGTTTTTGAATGGATGGATTTCCGAGGTCAGGACCCACGCTAAGCATAGCTTGTTGCGCAGGCCCTGACCCCACCAACCGATCAAGCAATTCCTGGCGTCCGGCAGAATTTAGAAGCGAAAGTTGTACGTGCCCGACATACCTGGACACGGTCCGCCCCGCCCTCTGACGTCACCTGACCTTGAGTGCGACCGCTGCCACCGGCCACAGGCCATCCCAGCCAGGGGCAAATAGCGAGCGCCGAAGCGACTCGAGCCCGGGCTGCCACTACCGGGTGAGGTCAGCAGCCCAGCGCTCTCCCAACTGAGCTACAGGGGCGGTTGGGATCTACAATCAATCATACAAGCATTTGATTTTTTCTTCTTGTGGAGTAAGTCCTCTTTGTATTTAATATACATCACCCACTCCACATCATGTCTTTTCGCAGATCCCAGATGAGTCCCTGAACAGGTCGAAAGGGCGTTGAAAAGGTCAGAGGGACCCCTAGACGATCCGAAGGGACCCTGCGCCTTTCAACAGTAAGAAAGCAGTTGTCCAGGGAATACAACTCAAACTTTTCACGCCGCTCCGCGGCGCAATTTAACTACAGATTCTATTTTTATATGCGGACTAAAAAATGGTGCCGTTTCTCGGCGCATTTATGTGTTATGTTGCTACTTTCCTATATCATTGGGCAAAATAGTTCGCTTTAATACTTTTTTACCGCACTTTTAAACGCATAGTAACATTTGTACAGGTCCTCACCATACGCAATGCGACGCACTGATGAGAATGCATATCCAGGGCATAATAATTTTTTTTTTAATCGTACCGCTCCGCGGTGCAATTAATTTAAGAGTTCCAGGTCTTGAACCTAACAAAAAAATCAAAGTTGGTATACCTATAGCCTATAGCCTATAGCTGATTCCAAATTGGTGTCACTGGTTCCAAAGTTGATATGGCAGTTTGCTAACTCCAGCTCATAAAAGTTGGTTTGGCCATGCCACTGGCGAATCCAGGGGGGGCAGCCTGGAAAGAGGGGCCAACATGTTTTTTGCCCCCCCCCCCCTACCCAACGTGAACAATTTATTGTAAAAATTGACTTTGCAGCAATCAAAATCCAGCTATCCACAGTGAAAAACTGGAAAATTTGGCAAACACGGCTCTTACAATCAAATCTGGGCTTAAAAACTCAACGGGACGAGAAAATAGCGGCCAGCAAGCTGTCAGTCGGAATTGAAGCTCGAACAAACGTTTGTTTTACATGTAGGAAGAACACTTCATATGTTATCAATTTGGAATCCAATCTACACTCTATTTCGGCGCAAATGGTTGTCAAAAATGACGCGTTGCTTTTGTGGAAATAACTTTTCGGGACGCGTGACGGCGGTGTGTACAAAATTAACGTGTGATTCTCACGAAGGTCCAAAGGTTGCTGGAAGGTTGCTGGCAGTAGGCCCAAATAATAATGTTTTTGACGCGTCAATATTTTTATCCAGCCCAATAGAAATGGTATTGGGAAAATGACCGATTTACAAACGGCAATTATGAAGCACTGAATAACAGTGATGGGATGAATGACACATGAATCTGTGCATTGCGCATTGTAGCAATACAAATTCAGCCACCTAGATGTTCAATAATTATTTTGGAAATTGATGCCATATTGCTTTATAAGTGCATCAATTTTTTGATCACTTGGCTCACCTGAATCAATTTGTTTTACTCAAATTAAAATCACTGTATCAAAATATTGATGCAGTAACAGCATGGGTGAATAATTTTGTTAAAAAAATACCTTTTCATCATTATTTCATGTAATTACATTACAAAATTTGTTTCATTTACTTACAAAATATAAACTTGAAAATTTAAAAGGTTATCCTTAGAAAATAACAGAAACATATTTGATGTAATTTATCGCCACGTGATGGCGTTTCAATCTTTCCCGAAACAAACCCCAAAATACGTAAACAGTTTGAGTTGTGACCGAGGTGGATGGAGTAAACAGTTTTGCATCAGATGGTGTGATTATTTTTGGAGACTGGTCATTTTCTGTGGGGACTAGGTGTTTGTAGTGAAATGTTGTCAATAACTGTGTCCATTTTTGTTATACAGTGCTTATGACAAGCTTCACCCACTTTGCATAAAAAATTGACGCGTCAATAAATTGATTTTGTGGACCTAGTGCTAGCAACTGAATGGCAATTGTGGAATCAAAATAAAACAAACTATAGGTAGTTACGTACCTAGGTTGAGATAGGTACTTCTAGCTCAAACCTTATCAGAAGTATCTGCCCCTCCCGGATTTTCTCAATAACCTGAAAACTATGATAGATATCAACGTGAAACTTTCAGTACTTTATGCTGCATCCAGTTTTCGTCTTCTCACCACCTCTCAATGAAATTGATCGAGTATTTTTGGAGATAATGACGTTTTAATGACTTCATGTCATGTCATTTTTGGTGGAAAAACGATAAATGCTTGGAAAATCGTAGAAAATTGAATTTTTAAGCAAATTGCAAATACAAAACGTCAAAAGAAAGGAGATTACATTTTCTTCACAATGGCTATCTCGCATTGCCAAAATTTGGAGTTTTTAAACCCCAAAATAAAATAAAGTTTTTTTTTGTGAATTTGAAAAGTGAATTTCTTAAGCTCAAATACCAAAATATGGTGATCGGCCCAAATCTGCGGAGGAAAAAAATGGGAACCTTTTTGTCACAAAAAAAGTTCCCCCAAAAAAAAACGACGGCTGGATCCGCCAGTGTGTCCCATAACCTGTTCCAACCCGTTAATTTCCCAAACGTTTGCCCCATTCCCACCTATTCCCGTCTCATTCCCATTCCCACTCGGGCTTCCCACTCCATGAAGGGCTCCAGCCCTCAGCCGTCAGCCATCTGCTGCAGCCGTACGGATTCCAACGCAGCTGCAATGGATCAGCTGCTTGCGTCTTCACTGAATATACAAACCAACATTTCTTCAGAAACATAGGGTAAGAAATAGTCACATTAGACCGAATTGCCCGGACAAATATTCATAAACGTACAATTGACACAACATATTCACAAACGTACAAGCACGTCAACTTTTCACAAGGTCAACTTTTCACAACTTTTCACTCTGGACGGGGAGAGAGGTGGGTGGACGGGGAGAGAGGTGGGTGGATGGGGAGAGAGGTGGGTGGATGGGGACTGGGAGAGAGGTGGTGGACGGGTAGAGAGGTGGGTGGACGGGGACGGGGAGAGAGGTGGGTGGATGATGACGGGGAGAGAGGTGGGTGGATTATAGATGATGACGGGGAGAGAGGGATTGGTGGGTAAACTGTCCTACAGTTCCTACAGTTACAGTTCCTACAGTTACAGTTACAGTTCCTACAGTTCAGCATTCAGCAGCGAATGACGGAGTCGATCCGGCCTGTGTACGTCAAACTATTGTTGGTGACGTGATGTCACGCAACTGTCTCGGATGTCGTGACGTCCTCACTGACTCCGATGTATCGATGTGGACGTGCCGTCCACAAGACGCAGACGCATCAGAACATGTCGATTTTCCTCTGCACATGTCGTTTGTAAGAAATAACAGCACAGCCCTGGCCTGCTGTAATTCATCAAGTGATCATATAGCAGACATCGATACATCGGAGTCAGTGAGGACGTGACGACATCCGAGACAGTTGCGTGACATCACGTCACCAACAATAGTTTGACGTACACAGGCCGGATCGACTCCGTCATTCGCTGCTGAATGCTGAACTGTAGGCAGCCGGACAGTTTACCCACCAATCCCTCTCTCCCCGTCATCATCTATAATCCACCCACCTCTCTCCCCGTCATCATCCACCCACTTCTCTCCCCGTCCCCGTCCACCCACCTCTCTACCCGTCCACCACCTCTCTCCCAGTCCCCATCCATCCACCTCTCTCCCCGTCCCCATCCACCCACCTCTCTCCCCGTCCACCCACCTCTCTCCCCGTCCACCCACCTCTCTCCCCGTCTACCCACCTCTCTCCCCGTCCACCCACCTCTCTCCCCATCCACCCACCTCTCTCCCAGTCCTCATCCACCCACATCTCTCCCCGTCCCCATCCACTCACCTCTCTTCCCGTCCACCCACCTCTCTCCCCGTCCACCCACCTCTCCCCGTCCCCATCCACCCACCTCTCTCTCCGTCATCATCCACCCACCTCTCTCCCGTCCCCATCCACCCACCTCTCTCCCCATCCATCCACCTCTCTCCCGTCCCCGTCCACCCACCTCTCTCCCCATCCACCCACCTCTCTCCCGTCCCCATTCACCCAACTCTCTCCCCGTCCACCCACCTCTCTCCCGTCCCCATCCACCCAACTCTCTCCCCGTCCACCCACCTCTCTCCCCGTCCCCGTCCACCCATCTCTCTCCCCGTCCACCCACCTCTCTCCCCATCCACCCACCTCTCTCCCGTCCCCATCCACCCACCTCTCTCCCGTCCCCATCCACCCACCTCTCTCCCCGTCCACCCACCTCTCTCCCCGTCCACCAACCTCTCTCCCCATTAACCCACCTCTCTCCCCGTCCACCCACCTCTCTCCCCGTCCACCCACCTCTCTCCCATCCACCCACCTCTCTCCCCGTCCACCCACCTCTCTCCCCGTCCACCCACCTCTCTCCCCATCCACTCACCTCTCTCCCGTCCCCATCCATGATCCATCCACCTTTCTCCCCGTCCACCCACCTCTCTCTCCGTCCACCCACCTCTCTCCCCATCCACCCACCTCTCTCCCCATCCACCCACCTCTCTCTCCGTTCACCCACCTCTCTCCCCGTCCACCCACCTCTCTCCCCATCCACCCACCTATCTCCCGTCCCCATCCACCCACCTCTCTCCCGTCCCCATCCACCCACCTCTCTCCCCGTCCACCCACCTCTCTCCCCGTCCACCCACCTCTCACCCCATCCACCCACCTCTCTCCCCGTCCACCCACCTCTCTCCCCGTCCACCCACCTCTATCCCCGTCCACCCACCTCTCTCCCCATCCACCCACCTCTCTCCCGTCCCCATCCATGATCCACCCACCTCTCTCCCCGTCCACCCACCTCTCTCCCCGTCCACCCACCTCTCTCCCCGTCCACCCACCTTTCTCCCCGTCTACCCACCTCTCTCCCCGTCCACCCACCTCTCTCCCCATCCATCCACCTCTCTCCCGTCCCCATCCACCCACCTCTCTCCCGCCCCCATCCACCCACCTCTCTCCCTGTCCACTCACCTCTCTCCCCGTCCACCCACCTCTCTCCCCATCCACCCACCTCTCTCCCCGACCACCCACCTCTCTCCCCGTCCACCCACCTCTCTCCCCATCCACCCACCTCTCTCCCCGTCCACCCACCTCTCTCCCCATCCACCCACCTCTCTCCCCGACCACCCACCTCTCTCCCCGTCCACCCACCTATCTACCCGTCCACCCACCTCTCTCCCCGTCCACCCACCTCTGTCCCCATCCACCCACCTCTCTCCCCGTCCACCCACCTCTCTCCCCGTCCACCCACCTCTCTCCCCATCCATCCACCTCTCTCCCCGTCCACCCACCTCTCTCCCCGTCCACCCACCTCTCTCCCCGTCCCCATCCACCCTCCTCTCTACCCGTTCCCATCCACCCACCTCTCTCCGTCCCCATCCACCCACCTCTCTCCCCGTCCACTCACCTCTCTCCCCATCCACCTACCTCTCTCCCCGTCCACCCACCTCTCTCCCCGTCCACCCACCTCTCTCCCCGTCCCCGTCCACCCACCTCTCTCCCGTCCCCGTCCACCCACCTCTCTCCCCGTCCCCGTCCACCCACCTCTCTCTCCGTCCACCCACCTCTCTCCCGTCCCCGTCCACCCACCTCTCTCCCCGTCCCCGTCCACCCACCTCTCTCCCGTCCCCGTCCACCCACCTCTCTCCCCGTCCCCATCCACCACCTCTCTCTCCGTCCACCCACCTCTCTCTCCGTCCCCGTCCACCACCCCACCGTGTCACTGCTACCCACCTCTCTCCCCGTCCCCGTCCACCACCCCACCGTGTCACTGCTACCCACCTCTCTCCCCGTCCCCGTCCACCACCCCACCGTGTCACTGCTACCCACCTCTCTCCCCGTCCCCGTCCACCACCCCACCGTGTCACTGCTACCCACCTCTCTCCCCGTCCCCGTCCACCACCCCACCGTGTCACTGCTACCCACCTCTCTCCCCGTCCCCGTCCACCACCCCACCGTGTCACTGCTACCCACCTCTCTCCCCGTCCCCGTCCACCACCCCACCGTGTCACTGCTACCCACCTCTCTCCCCGTCCCCGTCCACCACCCCACCGTGTCACTGCTACCCACCTCTCTCCCCGTCCCCGTCCACCACCCCACCGTGTCACTGCTACCCACCTCTCTCCCCGTCCCCGTCCACCACCCCACCGTGTCACTGCTACCCACCTCTCTCTACCCGTCCCCGTCCACCACCCCACCGTGTCACTGCTACCCACCTCTCTCCCCGTCCCCGTCCACCACCCCACCGTGTCACTGCTACCCACCTCTCTCCCCGTCCCGTCCACCACCCCACCGTGTCACTGCTACCCACCTCTCTCCCCGTCCCCGTCCACCACCCCACCGTGTCACCGCTACCCACCTCTCTCCCCGTCCCCGTCCACCACCCCACCGTGTCACTGCTACCCACCTCTCTCCCCGTCTCCGTCCACCACCACACCGTGTCACTGCTACCCACCTCTCTCCCCGTTCCCGTCCACCACCCCACCGTGTCACTGCTACCCACCTCTCTCCCCGTCCCCGTCCACCACCCCACCGTGTCACTGCTACCCACCTCTCTCCCCGTCCCCGTCCACCACCCCACCGTGTCACTGCTACCCACCTCTCTCCCCGTCCCCGTCCACCACCCCACCGTGTCACTGCTACCCACCTCTCTCCCCGTCCCCGTCCACCACCCCACCGTGTCACTGCTACCCACCTCTCTCCCCGTCCCCGTCCACCACCCCACCGTGTCACTGCTACCCACCTCTCTCTCCGTCCCCGTCCACCACCCCACCGTGTCACTGCTACCCACCTCTCTCTCCGTCCCCGTCCACCACCCCACCGTGTCACTGCTACCCACCTCTCTCTCCGTCCCCGTCCACCACCCCACCGTGTCACTGCTACCCACCTCTCTCTCCGTCCCCGTCCACCACCCCACCGTGTCACTGCTACCCACCTCTCTCTCCGTCCCCGTCCACCACCCCACCGTGTCACTGCTACCCACCTCTCTCTCCGTCCCCGTCCACCACCCCACCGTGTCACTGCTACCCACCTCTCTCTCCGTCCCCGTCCACCACCCCACCGTGTCACTGCTACCCACCTCTCTCTCTGTCCCCGTCCACCACCTCTCTCTCCGTCCCCGTCCACCACCCCACCGTGTCACTGCTACCCACCTCTCTCTCCGTCCCCGTCCACCACTCCACCGTGTAACTGCTACCCACCTCTCTCTCCGTCCCCGTCCACCACCCCACCGTGTCACTGCTACCCACCTCTCTCTCCGTCCCCGTCCACCACCCCACCGTGGCACTGCTACCCACCTCTCTCTCCGTCCCCGTCCACCACCCCACCGTGTCACTGCTACCCACCTCTCTCTCCGTCCCCGTCCACCACCCCACCGTGTCACTGCTACCCACCTCTCTCCCCGTCCCCGTCCACCACCCCACCGTGTCACTGCTACCCACCTCTCTCCCCGTCCCCGTCCACCACCCCACCGTGTCACTGCTACCCACCTCTCTCTCCGTCCACCACCCCACCGTGTCACTGCTACCCACCTCTCTCTCCGTCCACCACCCCATCGTGTCACTGCTACCCACCTCTCTCTCTGTCCCCGTCCACCACCTCTCTCTCCGTCCCCGTCCACCACCCCACCGTATCACTGCTACCCACCTCTCTCTCCGTCCCCGTCCACCACCCCACCGTGTCACTGCTACCCACCTCTCTCTCCGTCCCCGTCCACCACCCCACCGTATCACTGCTACCCACCTCTCTCTCCGTCCCCGTCCACCACCCCACCGTGTCACTGCTACCCACCTCTCTCTACGTCCCCGTCCACCACCCCACCGTGTCACTGCTACCCACCTCTCTCTCCGTCCCCGTCCACCACCCCACCGTGTCACTGATACCCACCTCTCTCTCTCCGTCCACCACCCCACCGTGTCACTGCTACCCACCTCTCTCCCCGTCCCGGTCCACCACCCCACCGTGTCACTGCTACCCACCTATCTCTCCGTCTCCGTCCACCACCCCACCGTGTCACTGCTACCCACCTCTCTCTCCGTCCCCGTCCACCACCCCACCGTGTCACTGCTACCCACCTCTCTCTCCGTCCCCGTCCACCACCCCACCGTGTCACTGCTACCCACCTCTCTCTCCGTCCCCGTCCACCACCCCACCGTGTCACTGCTACCCACCTCTCTCTCTGTCCCCGTCCACCACCCCACCGTGTCACTGCTACCCACCTCTCTCTCCGTCTCCGTCCACCACCCCACCGTGTCACTGCTACCCACCTCTCTCTCCGTCTCCGTCCACCACTCCACCGTGTCACTGCTACCCACCTCTCTCTCCGTCCCCGTCCACCACCCCACCATGTCACTGCTACCCACCTCTCTCTCCGTCCCCGTCCACCACCCCACCGTGGCACTGCTACCCACCTCTCTCTCTCTCTCTCTCTCTGTCCCCGTCCACCACCCCACCGTGTCACTGCTACCCACCTCTCTCTCCGTCCCCGTCCAGCACCCCACCGTGTCACTGCTACCCACCTCTCTCTCCGTCCCCGTCCACCACCCCACCGTGTCACTGCTACCCACCTATCGCTCCGTCCCCGTCCACCACCCCACCGTGTCACTGCTACCCACCTCTCTCTCCGTCCCCGTCCACCACCCCACCGTGTCACTGCTACCCACCTCTCTCTCCGTCCACCACTCCACCGTGTCACTGCTACCCACCTCTCTCTCCGTCCACCACCCCACCGTGTCACTGCTACCCACCTCTCTCTCTGTCCCCATCCACCACCTCTCTCTCCGTCCCCGTCCACCACCCCACCGTGTCACTGCTACCCACCTCTCTCTCCGTCCCCGTCCACCACCCCACCGTGTCACTGCTACCCACCTCTCTCTCCGTCCCCGTCCACCACCCCACCGTGTCACTGCTACCCACCTCTCTCTCCGTCCCCGTCCACCACCCCACCGTGTCACTGCTACCCACCTCTCTCTCCGTCCCCGTCCACCACCCCACCGTGTCACTGCTACCCACCTCTCTCTCCGTCCACCACCCCACCGTGTCACTGCTACCCACCTCTCTCTCCGTCCACCACCCCACCGTGTCACTGCTACCCACCTCTCTCTCCGTCCCCGTCCACCACCCCACCGTGTCACTGCTACCCACCTCTCTCTCCGTCCCCGTCCACCACCCCACCGTGTCACTGCTACCCACCTCTCTCTCCGTCCCCGTCCACCACCCCACCGTGTCACTGCTACCCACCTCTCTCTCCGTCCCCGTCCACCACCCCACCGTGTCACTGTTACCCACCTCTCTCTCCGTCCCCGTCCACCACCCCACCGTGTCACTGCTACCCACCTCTCTCTCCGTCCCAGTCCACCACCCCACCTATCTCTCTGCTACCCACCTCTCTCTCTCTCTCTCTCTCTGTCCCCGTCCACCACCCCACCGTGTCACTGCTACCCACCTCTCTCTCCGTCCCCGTCCACCACCCCACCGTGTCACTGCTACCCACCTCTCTCCCCGTCCCCGTCCACCACTCCACCGTGTCACTGCTACCCACCTCTCTCTCCGTCCCCGTCCACCACTCCACCGTGTCACTGCTACCCACCTCTCTCCCCGTCACCGTCCACCACCCCACCGTGTCACTGCTACCCACCTCTCTCCCCGTCCCCGTCCACCACCCCACCGTGTCACTGCTACCCACCTCTCTCTCCGTCCCCGTCCACCACCCCACCGTGTCACTGCTACCCACCTCTCTCTCCGTCCCCGTCCACCACCCCACCGTGTCACTGCTACCCACCTCTCTCCCGTCCCCGTCCACCACCCCACCTCTCTCTCTCTCTGCTACATCAGAAATCATCGCAGCAGCCGCCCGCCACCTAAATGGCCCTCAGCGCACCTCTGCCAGAATGGGCCGGCACGTATAGATGCAAATGTAAACGCCCGTTTTACAGTCGGTGTATCACGTCGGGGCTGTTTCGGCAATTCACCGTGACGGGTTGCCCTGGCCCCTGAGATCCGACAGTGAACAATATCGGCCGGAGGTTGGCTATACTGTTGGCGATGTAGGCTTATAAAATTTCAATTTGCATAAGAATAGCGTTGAGCTGGCTGTCTTAGCTTTCATAGCGTCTCAGCTATTTAACAATGATTGCCATATAACAATATTAACCTGGTGTCAGAACTAATGGAGGATCACCAATGGAACGCTTGCATATGGCAAAATGCTTGTTTTCCTAATCTCAGGAACGTTCATAAAGCCAATTAGAGGTTGGAGCTACCTCAATACTGCGTCACAAGTATATTTGCATCTCATTAGTGAAACAATCACTGCAAAAGAAGTGGCAGTTAGCTCGTTCTAAGTTGTGCTATTTCAGATCTGGGAATTGCCAGCTGCAGTGTGTCGGTGTCAGTACGTCTATGTGATTCTCACCGTCGCAGGAGACGCCGTCCGCGGCCCGGCGGTAGCCGCTGTGACACGAGCAGTTGACCTGACCTGACCTCAGATCACACACGTGCTGACAGCCGCCGTTGTTCCGGGCACACGCGTTCGGCTCACACGTCCTGCCATCGGGCGCCAGCGAGAACCTGGCGACACGCAGCAGGTCACAGGTCACATCCGGCTTCCGCGAGATCCTGGTGTCACACAACAGGTCACAGGTCAATCCTGGCGTAACACAACAGGTCACAGGTCACACCTGGCTCCAGAGAGAACCTGGTGTCACACAGCAAGTTAAAGGTCACAGGTCACACCCGGTTCCAGTGAGAACCTGGTGTCACACAACAGGTCAAAGGTCACATACTGGTGTCACACAGAGGTCACGGTTTACCGAGTCACCCTAACGGCACTGGTGACGTCAGGGGTCACGTGATCTCCTGACGCACCCCATTGTAACAGTGACGTCATGAGGCTCTAACGTGACCCAGCATTTCGAAGTCGGCTAAGGGGAAATTAGCATTCAGCACATGTATTACGATGGTGACTGCTGTGAACGGCAGACCGCTCGAGACCCTGGTTTTCGGTGATAACTTTTAAAGACATGAACTGGCATGAATTTCTAGCAATGAACGTTTCAGACCCTGCGCCAATTTGTAATCTTAAGGTTGTTAAATGTAAAGAAAAATATGGCACTTCCCATTCACTCGTAATGTTAAAGATAATTCGAGCTCGGCTAGAGGCTAACGCCTTGTCGCTCTGTAGTCCCGCCAACGACTCCGCCCACCACTCGCAACCGACCGGTCAAGGGTCGGACAGCGCCAGTTCAAGGTCAGCCAGGGCGGAGCTAAGCTCTGACGTCAGAGCATAGCTCTGCCCTTTCACGATAGCCTCTACCCACATATTGAATTCCTTGCGCGAGTTTTAACATTACGAGTGAATGGAAGGTAGTACTTCCAATTTTCGTTTGACATTCACCAACCTTAATAATACAAATTGGCGCAGGGTCTGAAACGTTCATTGCAAGAAATCCGTCCATGTCAGTTCATGTCTTCAAAAGTTATTGCCGAAAATTAGGGTCCCAAACGGCTGTTCACAGTAGGAATGCAATCAGGCAAGCAAGCTGGTCCATAAAGTGATTTATTTTTCGTCGGAGACATTTAAATAGAACTGTTACCTGTGATAAATACATCAATCACAATAATAAAGACATGAGCAACAGAAACATGCTCACTGACGAATCTAGGGTTCGAGTTGGGGAAGGGGTAAAATTTCGCTCCGCTTCATCAGCGAAAAGTTGTTGACCGGGGGGGGGGGGGGGGGCGGGTGGCGTCGGGTTGTCAGCGCAAAAATAAAAAGTCGTTGACCCGGGGGGAGGGGTCGGGTCTTCAGTGCGAAAGAGTCGTAGTTCACCGGGGGGAGTTTTTCCGTATTATCACTTCTTACAGCCCCAATGCAGGAACGCGCGAGGGGCATACTTGTATTGAATGCCCCCCCCCCCATGTTCCTGTGTGTGTGGGGGGGGGGGGAATTTGCACATAATGCCCCCCCCCCCCACACATCCGCCAGTGTTCTGCAGTGGTAGGGCTACCACTAGAGCCCTTCATGCAATGGGAATCCCCATGGAACCCATGGAACGGGATGGAAATGGGTGGGAATGGAGCAATTTTGGGAAATGTAACGGGTTGGAACGGGTTTGGGACAGACCATATCATTTTTTAACACCACAAAAGGTGAAATATGCTGAAATGGGTGGGAATTGGTAGGAATGGGAGCCCCATCAATTACGAATTTGGATTGGAACGGGTTTGGGTCTGGCTGAATGGGCTGGCACGGGATGGGGCTGAAAATGGGTCCCATGAAGGGCTTGCAGAAACAGGTGCAGAAATAATAATAATACAAGTTTATTTCATATCTGCTCAGTGCTCGGTACATATCTGCAAACCAATCCATATGCTACACAAATAAGTATTTGTTTTTACTGAACTTATTTACCCTACTTAATACTAGCAGACGTATTCTCGACACAACATAGGTGTATTCGACACCACATATACATGAAAATTCACTCACGCGCTCCTCAGCAGGCGAGACGAAAGGCTGTCACCCTGCGTATAAAATTATCACTTACGTTGGTTGTGAATCACTCCAGATCAGAAATAGCGCCAGAAGCGCCACTTTCCCTACTACTACCAAAATGCTACCAAATAGAGGAAAGACGAACGAGGCAAAAAAGTAACAATTTATGTATTTCGCAAGAAGTTATTTTTCGCAGTCAGTACCCATTTTTCATCGCCAGTTTCAGCGGATTTTGAGGCGGCTAACTTCTATTGCCGCCCCTGTCGAGCGTGGAATAAGGGGGGGCTTTGACCCTGCCGCCCCCCCCCCCCTGGATCCGCCAGTGAACATGCTTTATTTACATCCCTTGAATCTTCAGATCTAATCAAAACGAATAATTGGAATTCCGTTGGGTACCACGATATCCTCACCTGTCAATCAATCTTGAAATCAACCTCGCCCACAGTATCAGTTCGCCACAATATCGTTACGGAGGGAAAATAAGCTTAACTTATACCGCAAAGCATGTCACGCTGCCAACAGCAATCCACATTTTATGTCTAGCCCATGAAGTTCCAAAGTAAAAGGATTTATGAATTTTAATGCGAAGGAAAAACATTTCCGTTGTCAAATATCAGCCTACCAATATGTTATAACATGAACAAAAACAGCGTATGAATCCTGGCAAAGCACCATACGCCCATGTAGCTCTGTTGGTCCGGCGCTGCAGACTGGGAACTTGCCCACCTTGGTGAAGCTGATTTGAGTCGCATCGGTGTCAATATTTGCTCCTAACCGGGATGGCATACAGTCGACCAGAATAGACCTTACATTGTTTTAACAAACAGAACAGGTGTCATTGGTCTTACCCGGGGTGGCAGTGGCACCTGGCCTGACCTCTGAAGTCTTCACACGTGTGAGCGCAGTGTCCGTTGTTGTTGGTGCACGGTCCGGTATCTGGAATGTTGGAACTTCGTGAGCCTTCAATAAGCCGTTACACGGCCGGTCAGAGGTGGGCTCATATGATGAAATAACCAGGTACAAGTATCAGATAAAACCATATTACGCGTGCTCACTATGAAACCTGCAATAATGTTTCAACAGCCACCGTGCTCTTCGCATAAGTCTGTCGTGCAGAGGTTATTTCAGCCGATATGGTCTGTAGTGGACGCATATTCAGGTGTATTAGATGTTGACGCATTATCATAAACTCAACAGTAAATGGACGGAAATTATCAGCTTCATTGAATTGTAAACAACAGCTTATATATATATATATATATATATATATATATAATATATATATATATATATATATATATTATATATATATATATATATATATATATATATATATATATAGATATATATATATATATAGATATATATATATAGATATATAGATATATATATATATATATATATAGATAGATAGATAGATAGATAGATAGATAGATAGATAGATAGATAGATAGATAGATAGATAGATAGATAGATAGATAGATAGATAGATAGATAGATAGATAGATAGATAGATAGATAGATAGATAGATAGATAGATAGATAGATAGATAGATAGATAGATAGATAGATAGATAGATAGATAGATAGATAGATAGATAGATAGATAGATAGATAGATAGATAGATAGATAGATAGATAGATAGATAGATAGATAGATAGATAGATAGATAGATAGATAGATAGATAGATAGATAGATAGATAGATAGATAGATAGATAGATAGATAGATAGATAGATAGATAGATAGATAGATAGATAGATAGATAGATAGATAGATAGATAGATAGATAGATAGATAGATAGATAGATAGATAGATAGATAGATAGATAGATAGATAGATAGATAGATAGATAGATAGATAGATAGATAGATAGATAGATAGATAGATAGATAGATAGATAGATAGATAGATAGATAGATAGATAGATAGATAGATAGATAGATAGATAGATAGATAGATAGATAGATAGATAGATAGATAGATAGATAGATAGATAGATAGATAGATAGATAGATAGATAG
>JAXIVJ010019282.1:0-15000 GCA_036785665.1 Chirona hameri | reverse complement strand
CGTAGTCAACATTTTTATGAACGTGAGAAAACGCAAAGTCGACCTGATAAAACGTAACAGCGAAGCGATAAATTGCAAAAGCGTACAGTGGAGCCCGGCAGTAACACTACAGAGACGCGCAGTATTGCGCACGCCCGGTGGCAAGCGGTTGAAGAGATCCGATGCTCTATAGCTAACTCAGCGAGCACCGGAGTTTCTCACAGCACGGGGCTCCTTAGTTGGTTAGACTGCCGCGTGTCATATGTGTGATCAGTACGGACAAACATCGCGGCTATATCAGATGGTTGGCCTGTGAGCAGGACCTTTTTGAGCAGGCATAGCGTGTGGTATTTGACCAGTTGATCAGCGTTGAGCCACCGGAGATCCTTGACGACATCAGATATGTGATCGCATCTTCTCCTTCCGCTCACCACCCGAGCACAGAAGTTAGTGAGATTGTGCACACGATGGAGCTGTGTGGTCCCGTGCGTACCATACAATGCGATACAATATCTGATGTAGGAAAGCACCAGTGCGATGGCAATTCGAACGAGTGTGTCTTTTCGAAGTACATGCTTCGCATGGGACAGGGCCATCAGTATGCCTGTCGACTTGGCAGCAGGCTGATCAATATGTGGTTCGAACGTGAGATGTTTGTCCATCACTGCACCAAGGTTCTTAACAGCCTGACTTTCCGTGATGACAGCTGATCCGAACTTTATGTTCACAGGGGGCGTATAACGCAACATAGCCTTCGTCCCGAAAACTATCAACTGTGTTTCTGTGTTGTGTTAACCTTCATATAATGGTTGTTGAACCAGACCATTACGACCGACAAGGTGCTTTCCATGGTCGTAACGAGCTGTTACATTTTACTTTTCTTTCCGGTAACCAAAATCTGCGTATCGTCGGCATATTGTATCACTGTAGTGTCTTTTGGGTATAATACTAGGTCATTTGAGATAAAAAATGGAATATATGAGTGGCCCAAGGGTGGTACCCTGGAATACCCCATTCCGTTGGGGAGACTACGGGATCGCACCGCGTGCCCCGATGGGTATCTGATCTGAACCTGTTGGGTATGCTCGCCGCGAAGGTAACTTTCAAACCATTTCGTGTCAATATTGTACAATTTGAGTTTGGATAAGAGCAGTTGATGGTCCACAACGTCAAAGCATTTCGACAAATCAATCAAAATAAGCAGAGCGACGTCACCAGTATCCATAGCAGTTAATATTTTGTCCATCACTAAGGTAAGCGCGATCTCGGTGGAAAAGTTTGTTCGGTACCCGTGCTGTGTATGTGAAAATAAATCATGCTGGTTGAAATAAGAACTGAGTTGGTGGTGAACAATGCACTCAACTATCTTTGCTATTGCTGGCGCGACAGAGATCGGTCTAAATGCGGCTGGATCATTCAAATTACTAGTTTTCGGGAGGGCTGTGACGAGGGCGTGTTTTCACGCGGCGGGCACCGTTCCGTCAATGAGGCTGTTATTAATGACGTCAAGTAGGGGACAGCTGATGCCACGAAACCACTTCTGTAAAAGTTGTGTGCTTACATCGTCTAGGCCACACGACGTCGTCGGGTTCATCGCCGACATGGTTGCCATCAGCTCTTCGAGTGACACCGGACGCACCATAAAGGAGCAGGTCATAACTCTGGGGAGCCGGACTGGCAGCATCGCATCTCGGTTCGACACGCTGGCGGCAGTTGTGGGCCGCACCTTCGCAAAGTACTTATTTAGAGTGTCTCGATGAATGTTGGGAGTGACCGACGTACCCACCTTACTACCAATGATCGGCCCAACGGACCGCCACGTGCCGGAGTGACCTGCCTCGGCAATCTGCTTTCTAATATGATCACAACAATCTTGTCTGATAGCTGCCCGCGTCTGCCTATTGATTTCCTTGTAATCATCACGCGAGCCGCGTGCTAGAGCGACTCGGCGACGAGCCATCAGCACACGCGTATCGGCTGAGATAGGTCGGCTGCGACAGGTGAGACAGGTGGGGATGAGACAGGTGGGGCTGAGACAGGTGGGGCTGAGACAGGTGGAGAGGATTGGTTACGCAATGCAATGTGCCTAGCAGGTGCGACGGCATTTAGATGGGGTTTAAACACTCCTAGAAAAGAGTCCCCCTTATCAGATATCGTCACACTTTGATAGACAAGAGACCCCTTCCATAGCGTTCGCGTGAAGTCGTGCGGGCTGTAGTGACAGGCGGTGACACCACAGCGCTGGACAAGGTCCTTACCATTTGTGATCATCACATCTAACAACGAACCGGCTGGACGGTATGTCGGATGGGTGTTGTTGCACATGTGCAGATTGTAAGATTGTAACAGTTGCATTAGCTTCTGATAGCCAGTGCCGGTGTCCGAGCCGATCGAGTTGATATTTAAGTCACCCGCTATCACAATTGGGCAGTCATGCGTAAGCATCATGCACTGTATCTGGTTCTCCAAATCATCGAGATCATCAGACACCTGCCGGGCCGCATAAGTAGTCAGATGTCGGTACAATGACCAGAAAACAATGTGTTTGGCTTTGGCTGGTCGTACAAGGTCCAAATTATCTCAAAATTTGAAGATTCAACGGTAGTATGGGGCGTTTTCAAAGCTGTCACATCAAACGAGTCGCGCCCAGAACTGCGACACCTCCCTAGCCTTTGGGCAGTCCACTGTTAGCAGGCCAGTCATGTCTAAATAGCCGATACCCATCCACGTTCAGGAGCCGGGCGGGGGCAGCCACGGCCGCAGCCACGTTCAGGAGCCGGGCGGGGACAGCCACGACGCAGCCACGTTCAGGAGCCGGGTGGGACAGCCACGTTCAGGAGCCGGGCGGGGACAGCCACGGCCGGAGCCACGTTCAGGAGCCGGGCGGGGACAGCCACGTTCAGGAGCCGGGCGGGGACAGCCACGGCCGCAGCCACGTTCAGGAGCCGGGCGGGGACAGCCACGGCCGCAGCCACGTTCAGGAGCCGGGCGGGGACAGCCACGACGCAGCCACGTTCAGGAGCCGGGTGGGACAGCCACGTTCAGGAGCCGGGCGGGGACAGCCACGTTCAGGAGCCGGGCGGGGACAGCCACGTTCAGGAGCCGGGCGGGGACAGCCACGGCCGGAGCCACGTTCAGGAGCCGGGCAGGGACAGCCACGTTCAGGAGCCGGGCGGGGACAGCCACGGCCGGAGCCACGTTCAGGAGCCTGGTGGGGACAACCACGTTCAGGAGCCGGGCGGGGACAGCCACGGCCGGAGCCACGTTCAGGAGCCGGGTGGGGACAGCCACGTTCAGGAGCCGGGCGGGGACAGCCACGTTCAGGAGCCGGGCGGGGACAGCCACGGCCGGAGCCACGTTCAGGAGCCGGGCGGGGACAGCCACGTTCAGGAGCCGGGCGGGGACAGCCACGGCCGGAGCCACGTTCAGGAGCCGGGTGGGGACAGCCACGTTCAGGAGCCTGGTGGGGACAGCCACGTTCAGGAGCCGGGCGGGGACAGCCACGGCCGGAGCCACGTTCAGGAGCCGGGTGGGGACAGCCACGTTCAGGAGCCGGGCGGGGACAGCCACGTTCAGGAGCCGGGCGGGGACAGCCACGGCCGGAGCCACGTTCAGGAGCCGGGCGGGGACAGCCACGTTCAGGAGCCGGGCGGGGACAGCCACGGCCGGAGCCACGTTCAGGAGCCGGGCGGGGACAGCCACGTTCAGGAGCCGGGCGGGGACAGCCACGGCCGCAGCCACGTTCAGGAGCCGGGCGGGGACAGCCACGGCCGGAGCCACGTTCAGGAGCCGGGCGGGGACAGCCACGTTCAGGAGCCGGGCGGGGACAGCCACGTTCAGGAGCCGGGCGGGGACAGCCACGTTCAGGAGCCGGGCGGGGACAGCCACGGCCGCAGCCACGTTCAGGAGCCTGGTGGGGACAGCCACGTTCAGAAGCCGGGCGGGGACAGCCACGTTCAGGAGCCGGGCGGGGACAGCCACGTTCAGGAGCCGGGCGGGGACAGCCACGGCCGCAGCCACGTTCAGGAGCCTGGTGGGGACAGCCACGTTCAGGAGCCGGGCGGGGACAGACACGGCCGGAGCCACGTTCAGGAGCCGGGCGGGGACAGCCACGGCCGCAGCCACGTTCAGGAGCCGGGCGGGGGCAGCCACGGCCGGAGCCACGTTCAGGAGCCGGGCGGGGACAGCCACGGCCGCAGCCACGTTCAGGAGCCTGGTGGGGACAGCCACGTTCAGGAGCCGGGCGGGGACAGCCACGGCCGGAGCCACGTTTAGGAGCCGGGCGGGGACAGCCACGGCCGCAGCCACGTTCAGGAGCCGGGCGGGGACAGCCACGGCCGGAGCCACGTTCAGGAGCCGGGCGGGGACAGCCACGTTCAGGAGCCGGGCGGGGACAGCCACGGCCGGAGCCACGTTCAGGAGCCTGGTGGGGACAGCCACGTTCAGGAGCCGGGCGGGGACAGCCACGGCCGGAGCCACGTTCAGGAGCCGGGCGGGGACAGCCACGGCCGCAGCCACGTTCAGGAGCCTGGTGGGGACAGCCACGTTCAGGAGCCGGGCGGGGACAGCCACGGCCGGAGCCACGTTCAGGAGCCGGGCGGGGACAGCCACGTTCAGGAGCCGGGCGGGGACAGCCACGGCCGCAGCCACGTTCAGGAGCCTGGTGGGGACAGCCACGTTCAGGAGCCGGGCGGGGACAGCCACGGCCGGAGCCACGTTCAGGAGCCGGGCGGGGACAGCCACGTTCAGGAGCCGGGCGGGGACAGCCACGTTCAGGAGCCGGGCGGGGACAGCCACGTTCAGGAGCCGGGCGGGGACAGCCACGTTCAGGAGCCGGGCGGGGACAGCCACGGCCGGAGCCACGTTCAGGAGCCTGGTGGGGACAGCCACGACGCAGCCACGCTCAGGAGCCGGGTGGGACAGCCACGTTCAGGAGCCGGGCGGGGACAGCCACGGCCGCAGCCACGTTCAGGAGCCGGGCGGGGACAGCCACGGCCGGAGCCACGTTCAGGAGCCTGGTGGGGACAGCCACGACGCAGCCACGTTCAGGAGCCGGGCGGGGACAGCCACGGCCGGAGCCACGTTCAGGAGCCGGGCGGGGACAGCCACGGCCGGAGCCACGTTTCACTAAGTGCGAGGATGTCAAACTGATGCATCTCAGCCAAACTGTGACGCAGATCCGGCAGCTTAGGCTTCAAACTTTGAATATTTAACTGTGCGATATAGAGTTCACCAGCGCGGTAGTCATCCAGCACCCACCACCTCACCCCTCCCCTACAGCACCTACGTCGTGATCAAGCGCTTGCCCCGGCGCGTGGGGCGGCTGCCAGGCCCGCGGTCAGCAATAGGTCGACTCGCGCTCACACCCGCACTCAATCCGGCCAGGGCAACCCTGGGCTCCCTCAAGCCGGCCAGGGAAACCCTGGGCTCGCCCCTGGTCGGAGGGCCCCTTCGGTCGGGGAGCCCCTTGGGCATGTTGGCAGGGCGACAAAGCAGACAGCGCAGTTCGACCAGAAGAGTCGCTGGGCAGATCGGAGGGGCTCCTGCGCAAGTCAGAAGGGCCCCTGCTAGACCAAAAGGGTCCCTGGGCCGGTCGGAAGGGCCCTTGAACATGCCGGAATGAGTTCCTAGCCAGACTGGAGGGGCCCCTGGGAAGGCCAGAGAGGCACCTGAGCATGTCGGCAGGGTGACAAAGCAGCCAGTGCAGTCCCTGTCAAGGTCGGAAGGACCTCTGAATAGGCCGAATGGCCCCTTCACACACAAGAGGGGCTTCTTGGAAGGTCAGGGGGGTTCCTGGTCAGACCGGAAGGGCCCAAAGCACGTAGAGATCCCAGATGAAGATTACATACAAAGAGGACTTACTCCACAATACAAAAAAAAACGGAACTAATGAGAGACCGTGAACATAAAACGTTTTGCATGTTCTGATTTCCGCTCAATAATGAACAATGCCATAAATGCACAAAATACGTAAGAAGTCTTTCAATGCAGTTTCTTTCGAGAAACTCAGTTGATTTTTTGGCACTGTTTCTTTCCTCATCAAAAACGCAATGCAAAACTGCGCTTTGCAAAAATGCAAAACTGCGATGACAGAGCTTCATTGTGATATTACACGGTCAAGAGTGCAAGTGTGGTTAATTTAACAGTCACTCACCTTCGGTGACCAACACCTGGACAGAGTGGGGCTCCATGTGTTCGCCACCACACGTGTAGAGGCCGCTGTCCAGGAACGTGGCTCGGCGCACGTGCAGCTGGGAGCGCGGACTGCCGACGGTCAGGCTGGAGGAGGACTGGATACTGACCCGGCCACCGGCGGCCAGCGAGCGGTTATCGCGCCACCAGTGGATAGCGCCCACCTCCGACACCGCCTGTCGGCACAAACACGGCCAGAATCGTCACCCGAGACCTGGCTGTGCGGTATATAAAGCACGGCCAGAATCGATACCACTTCCTGACCGAGACAGAAAACACGGCCAGAATCGTCACCCGAGACCTGGCTGTGCGGTATATAAAGCACGGCCAGAATCGATACCACTTCTTGACCGAGACAGAAAACACGGCCAGAATCGTCACCCGAGACCTGGCTGTGCGGTATATAAAGCACGGCCAGAATCGATACCACTTCCTGACCGAGACAGAAAACACGGCCAGAAACGTCATCACTGGCTTAACGGGAGAGCAAACAGCCCCAAATCGTCAGAAACTGAGCAGGACAGTAAACACACGGTCAGAGTTATCGAACCTAGAGTAGGCCCTGGCCGTGCGCCCGAGGGCAAGGCAGAAACAATACAACAGCGCACTAAACTGCGCAACGAATAATCAAGGCACTGGCTAATAATCAAATTCACTTGAAGGGAATGTTTCACCTTTCGGAAAGTTGTCAAATATACGCTGGTTGTAGTAGACAATATGAAGTAAGTGCTGCTGAAAACGATGGTGACATTTTTTTCACTCAAAAAGTCACTTAACTTGATACAAATTAAGTATTTAAATTTGGGCGAATGACATCATTATTGAGCTATAGACCGCCGCTGATTGGCTAACAAAGTGGGATTGGCTGAAAAAGTGTCTGTCAGCCAATCAGCGGCTGCACCAGCCTGGAGTCATTTTGCAAATGGTAAATTAAATTGCTTAAAAACGGTTAAGTTTTGGGAAAAATGACCTTTGCAATTTAGACAGTTCAATAACGGCCCAAGATAATGTCTATCTCAGTTCAAAACTAATGCAAAGGTGAAACATTCCCTTTAAGAAGTCTTACCCTAACATTTTGTTGGACAAAAATATGACTGAATTAGCATCTGGCCTTTTTGAAAATAGGCATTACAAGATAGTGATTGAGTCACAAAGTTGAGATGTGAGAGATGTCTTAACCTGACCAGTGACCAGTGACATTATGTATTTCCTCTAAGGGAAAACAAACTTGTTGAAGAGGTTTCTTTATCTTACTTGGTATGGTGAGATAACTGTAGCATATAACCTTTTCCAAGGGCGGATCCAGCCGGCCGTTTGGGGGGGGGGGGGGGGGGGGCAACCAGTTTGAACAGACCTTCCCTAGGCACCCTCAATTTCGAATTTCTCTCCGGATTTGGGCCACTTTGTTTTGCAACCACACGATTTCTAATGATTTCTGTATTTTTGTTTTTACTTTTCGACCTTTTGGGATATCGAAAAAGGTGTACCTATGTTTTTGTTCCAGACTGCAAGGAAACAACATTAAAAATGTGTGCTGAAAATGTGTGCTGCTTTGCCCTTAAAGGGAATAGTTCACTTTTAACATGGAGTTTTGGACTGAGATAGCAGATTTGTAGAGCAGATCTCAAAATGGGTTGTGATGAAAGAATTACCTCCCTACGTTAAGTAATTTCGACACAGGACTAGTGGGCCTGGTTTCATATCCGCTGTTCCGGGCCACGATCGGGACATCTCGCTCGCCGCTCGCCGCCGCCGGCTCGCCGCCGGAGGCAGGTACACTCTCTGGCACGTAGTCTCTGGTCACGACGCCTCGTTAATATTCGCTCAGCCGCCCGGGCGGCGCGGCGGCCCCTTGTCAGAGACTGTACTTGGCGTCAGGCGGAGCGGGGCGGAGCCAGAACGCCAGCTGCTATCGTACGATTTCTCGTGAAATAGAAAGAGAAACTTACTTCTTTCTCCACATATATCCATCAGTTGTCCAAACCAAAGTCATATTCGTAGTTTTGTGCTCAAGATGCACCTAATGGTTGAACTTCAAGACAACTTTCAAGGTGACCTATTTATTCCCTTTAAAGGGAATAGGTCACCTTGAATAGGAAATAGGCCAAAATTTGAGGTTATGAGCGAGCTAAAGAACTAATTTTTGCTATTGGAACCAGGATGCAGTCAAAACGGGGAAATATGTCTGGAGCAAAAGGTGGGGTCAAAAGACATGTTGCCACCTCATTTAAGGCCAAGGGTGGGGCCATGGGGCCCATGTTGCCGCCAGTGTGTACAGTCTAAATTATACCCTTTTGTACTGGGAAAGAACACTGAATGATTTAGGCCGCGTAGCGGAGCGGATTTTTTGTTTTTTTGTTTAATTTTTGGAGATTTTTGGTGGATTTTCCGGATAAAGAAGAGCTTTATTTTTGGTGGTGCCTCTGGTGCCCCGGCGCGGTGGTGCCCCTGGCGCCCCGGCGCAAAGGTGCCCCTTCACGGCCCAAGGGGGTCATGACCCCCGTGTCCCTCCCCCTGGATCCGCCACCGTACATATCATCGGAATAGGAAGCATTTTAATATTTCCCCATTTACTTATAATTGGGAGGTCACGAAATTGGCCCGACCTTAGGTCACCGATATACAAATCCGAGATAAACGAATTGTAGGACCTTACGAAATTCTGTAAGTTTGAAACTAATCGGTCAAAAACGTTTTTTTTGGAGATGGGGTCACGTGACCTGGCCTAGTGACCTGACCTGAGATGACTCGAGGTCAATCATTTTACATAATATGGGTAATTGATGCCCGAACACATGTGCAAAGAACGGTGGCGCGCAGCGCCGCCGTTTTCCGCTGTCCTTGAGAAACCTTAACCCTCGCCCGGGTAGGGCAAAATCACTACGTGTTCGGGTAGGGGGGGGGGGGAATCATACGACCCCCGTTAGGGTTTCGCCCCTAATTAAGATAGAGCTTCGATTAAAAAAAACGAGCGTGTTGCTTGTGACGAGAGGAAGCCGTTGATATCCGATTTTAAGGTGTTAAGTCATTAGGTGACCTCTGAGGTCATTCATGTCAATGAGCAAAAAGTCATCAAAATTGTAAATGCGTATACATTGAATTTTATCGAGCTAGAATCGTGAATGAGCATATCATAATGCTTAATAGGTGCCAAATTCGTAATCAGCGTCACAAAATGTCCTAAGAACTGCCATATTCCAAAAAGGTCATGTCAGGTCATCTGAGGTCAGTGACCTCGGTTGACCTGTGGAAACGCATGACCCAAGTGGAACACGTAATTATGTAAAATGGATCCCAAATTCGAAATCAGCGTCACAAAATGTCCTAGAAACCGCCAGAAGCCCAAAAAAGTCATCTGAGGTCATCGAAGGTCACAATCTCAGTGGAAACCACAACTGTCACCTGGAAACACCTGTGCATATGCTCCTGAACAACAAACACTCGGAAATTGCACAAGTTACAAGCATTGATACTACGGGACGCCAGTTGCGCCTGACATGACTTTGAGAAACAGATCATACGTCACGGGTCATGTGGTTTAGAAATTAAACATTTTCAGAGTATCTGGATTTTTTTCTTCTTCAAAAGAAGGGTACTAAAAGTTTCGTCGCAATCGGTTGGAAATTACGCGAGTTATTCCAGCAAAATCGAGGGGAGGGGGGGTTGGCATCCCCCTCCCCCCTACCCGGGCGAGGGTTAAGGGGGGGGGCGTCTAAACGCCTCCTCCCAGCACGGCGCGGGATAAGTCTGTCAAAAATAAAGACATTGCTTCGAAATTTGGTTTGGATATCTTCCATATCTGTTTTTCTAATGTATATTCCGTTTTTTTTATAAAAAAATATCTTCAATATTTAAATTTAAGATTTTGTGGAAATTTCCCTGAAAAAAAGTTTTTTGAATTTTGGAGGGCCAAAAAACAAAATTTCACAAATCTGAGATAGCCATTTGAACGAAAATGTAATTTCCCTTCTTCTGACTTTTGTATTTGTAATTTTCAGCAAATCTCAATTGTCTACGTTTTATAAACATGTATCGTTTTTCCACCAAAAATAGCATGACATGACATTAAAACGTCATTATCTCCCACAGTAGCCGTTATCACGAAGGATTATTGCGCTGAAAAGTTTCTGAAAGATTCTGAAAGTTTTGAAAAACTACACAACTTTTACACGCGATTTTTTGGCTAGAAATGTCCCTAATAATTTTGTAATATGTTGGTAAGAATAAAATATGTTGACAACATTGCGGCTTGGTGGTAATTATCAAGATAAGTATTGATAGAATCTTCCTGAAACTTTCAGGAAGTTTCAGGAAGATTCTATCAACAATTATCTTGCTTATTACCACCAAACCGCAATTTTATCTACATATTTTATTCTTACCAACATATTACAAAATTATGAGGGACATTTCTAGCCAAAAATCGCATGTAAAAATTGTGTAGTTATTCGAAACTTTCTGAATCTTTCAGAAACTTTTCAGCGCAATAATCTTTCGTGAAAACGGAGTAAAACTTCGTACTACATTAATTTCATTGGATTAAAAAAAGAAGAAGACGTAGAATTGAAGTAGCATAAAGTACTGTAAGTTTTACGTCAATATCTATCATAATTATCTTAGCCATAGCAAATTTAAGTTGGGGGGGGGGGGCACTTTGATATGGGTACTTTCCCTCCCCCTTCCAAATTAAAGGGGGCACGGTGCCCCCGTGCCCCCTCCCTCCGTTCCGCCGCCTATGAGCGGTGTAGCGTGAGCGGTGCCCCCGTGCCCCCTCCCTCGTGTATGAGCGGTGTAGCGTGCTAATTCATACGGCATCGCTACCGTTCAAGATATCCGACGTTCAAGATATCCGACGTTCAAGATATCCGACGTTCAAGATATCCGACGTTCAAGATATCCGACGTTCAAGATATCCGACGTTCAAGATATCCGACGTTCAAGATATCCGACGTTCAAGATATCCGACGTTCAAGATATCCGACGTTCAAGATATCCGACGTTCAAGATATCCGACGTTCAAGATATCCGACGTTCAAGATATCCGACGTTCAAGATATCCGACGTTCAAGATATCCGACGTTCAAGATATCCGACGTTCAAGATATCCGACGTTCAAGATATCCGACGTTCAAGATATCCGACGTTCAAGATATCCGACGTTCAAGATATCCGACGTTCAAGATATCCGACGTTCAAGATATCCGACGTTCAAGATATCCGACGTTCAAGATATCCGACGTTCAAGATATCCGACGTTCAAGATATCCGACGTTCAAGATATCCGACGTTCAAGATATCCGACGTTCAAGATATCCGACGTTCAAGATATCCGACGTCGTTCACTCAAATACCATCGAACTGGAGGGAAACTTCGCTTATATTAAGTGGAATGTGAATCAGTGATCCGAATTTGGGATGAGTATTGATAACGACGAGAAAATGTAAACTTTCCTCCTTCGAGAAAGCGTCTTTCAGTCCCGCAGAGAAACTGATGACGTCATAGCGCAAGGCTAGGTGAGAGCTCACCTGGTCTATGACGCAGAGTACGGCCAGGTCGGAGCCCTCCTCTATCCTGTGTACCTCGGCGCCCAGTATCCTGGCCACCGGCTGTACAACGGTGACGTTCACGAACCGGGAGAGGGTGCCCTGCCCGGTCGATACCTGCCGCAGAAGTCAGTGTGTCGACTCAACACACACATAGTCAGACACGCCAATGTAGACACAGACACACATATGGATAGAGGCATAGATGCACATACACACACACACACACACACACACACACACACACACACACACACACACACACACACACACACACACACACACACACACACACACACACACACACACACACACACACACAGATACACAGATACACATACAGATACACAGATACACTTACACAGTTACATACACACAGACATTCATTTCGCCATGTGAACTTGAATTTTCATGCTGACTTCGTCTCGTAATCCTATTTTATGGCCCTGTTCGAAAGAGTTGCACTTAGTAGTCTCCCTTTGTGTCAGTGGCGGCGGAAGGTATTTTCGGATGGGGGGGGGGGGGCAAAGAAACCCAGGGCACCCCTTCGGGCAAAGCGCCCCCCCCCTTGTCCAAAGCCCGCCCTCCAACAAAAAATGGCGCGAAACGATATCTCCTCGGATTTAGGCCACTATATTATACCAGTAGAACGCCTTTTTGGGCGACGACCGAGCGGGCGCGCTCTGGTAAAGCTAAAACAGGTTTCACATATGAAACGGTACGGGGGCACACGTGCGCATTGACTCAGACTGTGTCCCAATAATTAGTAACACATTCAATAGTTTTACCTTGGTTATACCCTAGTATGCATAGTTTTAGGAACGTTCAGCTGAACGGAGATGTAAAGAGTAAGATGGCGCTTCCCTGGGACAAACTACATACACAAATAAGATGTATTAAATTGTTCATGATATCCTTTCTCGAATCCGCCAAAAGAGAGTACGTCCATCATATAAATTAATGCTTGGATCAATATTCGTTGATTATGGGAGGTTTCGCCGGCGCAAATTATGCTGACAAAAACTATGGATTGTAACTTTGTACACTAAGTTAAATTATATCTTTCATGTGCATCTTTTTGCTCCAAGTCAAATTTATTTGATGTAACTATCCAATGGTGAAAACCTGATCTCAATCAGGGCAGTGGTTGCAAAGCTTCCGAAAAGCTTCTGTACGGCCGTGTCGGGTCAAATGTAATTGTGTCTAGTAAGTTGACGAGAAACCTCACGGGCGTTTCGCGCTCGCTCGGTAATTAATTGGAAAGCGCCAACAAAACTGATATATACACCACACTCACATGCAGGCCAGCACCTCAAGGCTCAATAACAGCTTCACATAATTTTTTTCTCTCTCGCGATTTCTGAATTTTTCGTTTCACTTACTAGTAACATGATAATTCATTTCTAGTTTCTCTCAATCATTTCTGATATTTTTTAAAGCTTTTTTTAAATGTGAACAGTTTCCTTTAACACTGCTTCAGTAATTCAGATTATAAACGCATGACGGGCTGACGTCACACCTCCCTCTGGGATAGTTAGTTGCAGGCGGATAACAGATTTCAGGCATTTAAAGGAAACTGTTCACCTTTAAAAAAACAACTCAGAAATGATTGAGAGAAGCTAGAAATGAATTCATGTTACCAGTAAGCAGACGGTTATTGATTCGACTCTGATTGAATCGATTGGAATCGTTCAATCAAAATCCCTTGAATCAAAGAAGAACCGATTCACCACCGGATTTTTTTATTCATGAATCATGATTTAATCAAAACCCGCATAGAAACAAGGCTGATTGAATCAAAAAGACTGTGCAATGCTATTTCAATGGTGAGTCAAACGTAATTTGATCAAAAAATGTCTTGATTCTTTGAATCGGAAAGAATCATTTCTCAAAATAGTTTCCATGAATCAAACGGTGACTGAATTATTCATATTCCAAAATGAATCGTGATTGAATCCTTCCAAAAAAGTAAATCAATAACCAGTCTGCCAGCAAGCCATACAAATATATATGGACGCGGAAAAAGCAAATGATGTCAGTTATTTGGTTCAAATTAAAAAAAATTCCTCTGAATAGAGTGAATTAATGCGAAATCAGATTGCTAAGAAGCACGCAATGCCATCATGACCATAGAGATCTTATATGCATAGAGAGGCCCTACACTTGAAATCGCGGCGTTTCATTGGAGGAATTTAAGCAAGAAATATGCGACTAAATATCGTGCGGCATTGTCAGCGACCTCTTTCACAAAGACGGCTTTTCTGTTTTGTATTTATTTTCTGAGAGATTGGCCATTGTTTTTCTAAGGAGGTCCCCAGAAAAACAATGGACACGATTGAACATTTTTATTTTGGTTGTAGACAATCAAATTGATACAGACAAATTGATTTTGCACATTGCCTGTTAGCAATACCAAAGTTTGCCGTGAATATTAACAAACATAAAACGGAGTACGTGTTTTGTTTATAAGATGTTAGGCTTTTATGTATATGAGCAATACCAGGCGGGATAAGTGATACATTTTATATGACATGAAGCCGACCGAAAGCGACAGGGTGTGCTCTTCCTATTTTGACCCAGCAGTGACCAATAGGTACGGCCAGTCATGTCCGCCTGCTAGACGGTGCTGTGCCAAGAAAGTCAGTTGTCAATGCTGAGAACACAACAGACGTAACATCCGATCACACATATGCCCTGCCAGACGCCAAAGTGTTGAAAAGAGACATCGACGTTCTTGTCGATAAAGTTAAAGAGCACCAAAACAAGCACGATAGCGTCAACAAGCGCGAAACGCGATTACACCATTCAATGGCATCAGTGCTCGGGAAGCTGAAGGAACAGCGTATCTTAAACCGAGACGCACATATAAAACTAGAGGCTTATTCTGACATTCCAGTCGACCTTTTCAACCGCCCGATGAAGGAGTACACCGAGGAGCAGAAGGACTTTGCATTGACCTTGCACATGCAGAGCGGAAAGGCCTACGAGTACGTCAGAAATGCTGGTATTTGCCTGCCTCATTAGAGAACATTAGCAAAATGGATGGCATCGATAAATGATAATCCGGGTTTTTCAATACCCATGCTCAATGCCCTCGCGGAACGATGCAAAGAAGACCCGGCGCAGTACCAGGACTGCACTGTGGTTCTGGACGGCATGAGTATCAGACAGCAGGTAACATGTGGTCAGTCATCTGGAGACATGGTTGGCTTTGAAGACCTAGGCGACGGTGAGGGAAGGGAAAAAGAAGCGCTGGTCTTCATGTTGATTGGGGTCAGGGGTCAC
>JAXIVJ010019281.1:0-20162 GCA_036785665.1 Chirona hameri | reverse complement strand
GTATATGCGGGCCCTCGGGTTATTTCTCCTCTTTCTCTTCACCATTCAACTTTTATGCGGGCCTTAGGTTACAGAGATGCTTTACCGAGCACTTCCGATGCTATTGTAGCTGAGGTTTAGAGCGGACCATCTGAAGGCTTTAAATTGCCTTGGGAGGAGACGACGCTGAAGTTTGTTAACCTCAGGTTTATGATTGTCCGATGATATATATAAGGGTGCATGTGTAGATGTATTTGAAATATTTGCTTTCTAATCATCATTTTGTTTTCAAAAGAAGGAGAAATGTTACCTTATAGGGAGCTTTGTGATTAAGTAGCTAAAATATCCCAAAAGACGAAAAGCATGTTTTGTGAAAGCCGGAACTTCAGATGGCTATATGATTTTACTCCTGCAGAAATTATTAAATGTTTCGCCTGGTCCAATGTCGTATTAGGCCACTAATGGGCCATAAATTGAAGCCCTTAAGGTCAAGCGGACGGCAGAACCGGGCCGGGTCCACTAAACCCATAGTCAAGATCACTGGACCTGTGTCGCTTCTTCTTATCTTGAACATTGTTCAGTAAAGCTGTTTGCATGGTTTTCTGCAATGTCTTCTTTCCTCTATTGAGCGCTTCAAATACTCACAGTTATTGAAGTTAGCTATGCTGGCCTTAAAGTTTTGGATAGAAGTAGAGACTGTATTTGCAGACTTTTGGTGATTTTCTTCAGAGCTAAATAATATTAAGTTGTAATGCGATTCCTAACAGTCTTTAGCAACATCCATTGATACTTGACAGCAGACGAGGTCTTTATTTGCCTCGTTTCAGAAAGGTGGGACGGTACCATTTAATAATGTATTGTATTATTGCAATGTATGTATTGTATTGTTGTAAGAGCAAAGTTTATATTTGTTGGAAGCAGAAGTTCTGATACGGAGGTGTGTAGCTAAGTCGTTTAACTTTGGATATTGAGACTTGGCTTAATCGACTGAAGAACAAGGGTGTTTTCAAGGTGTCGGATTTCTTATAAACTTATTTTCACGTTTTTAAACTAAGATCACGTCAGTCTGGCATCTCAAATAAGTTTTAAACTTGTAGTACTTGCATGACAATAAATCAAAGAGTATTATAACAGGATGTGTATTGATTGAAGCGTTTCGTTACATTAACTTTATCAGCATAAAAAATAGATGCTCTCTGAGCTTGTAATCATGACGTCAGATCACCATCTTGCGATATTGTGAACAAGTTATCAAACTAACCATGAACTTACCATTACGAACAATGTCATTTTGTCATGGCCATTGCCACTTTGTGTAAATTTTGGCGTATATCGCAAAATAGATTAATCCGTATCAATTTCTGTATCAATTTCTGAATTTCTGCGGGGGGGGGGGGCGTTTAGACGCCCCCCCCCCCTAAGGTTTTTCAAGGATACCGAAGAAAAAAACGGCAAGGTGCAGCGCTGCCGTTTTCCTATCAATTTCTGAAAATGTCAATGAAGAGCTTATCTAAAGCTTATTTACGCTCATTTATTTCATTTTGATATAAACTAAAAAAAATCCATAGTCATATGAGTTATGACCGTTAGTTATGAAATTGCCTATCTCTCTTTGCTTGCTTACAGTGCGCATGAAAAACACAAAATGTCTTCCATTCGAAAGCTCAGTGAAAGGAAATTCGTTTAACGTCAAACAGTTTTCATCATGGTGGATTACGTATTGACATTTTGGAGCAATACGCCACAGATACAGATTACAGATACCACAGAGCGCAACATATCTAGACAGATACAGATACAGATTTATTCAAATAAGGTCCACTCTTTACAGTGGCTTTTCACAAGTTCACGTCATTGATACATATAAAACGCAATTATGGTGAACAATAAACACGCATACCTGCTAAGAAAAATACTTCACGAACAAAGACACACGTACACGCAAAAGATGACTTCATATACACCGGCACATTCACCTATCCTGTCTTGACAACAGTATTTTCCTAACCTTCGCCCGGTAGGATGGCGTTCCTGGCTCAATATTTAGCTCGTTCGGTCAAGTCACGACGTGGAAGCACAATCTCCGTCTTCCTGCCTCCGTGCGAATAGAGGGGAGCGTAAAAGGAGGCTAGAGCTCGCCATGTGTCGTGGTGGTGACGTTGGCAAGCCCGGTGTCCTATCGTGCTTCTGAGGTACTCAGGCTGACCTGTCACGATGGTGCGTTCTACAGCACATACTGAGTGGTATGTTACCAGCTGTCTGGCAGTCAACCGCTTAAGCTGTTTGATAGTCTCAGACACGTTATCACCACGTCTCTTACCGGTTACGACTCGTGCACAAAAGTTGATCACCTTTTGAACACAGTGGAGCTGCGTCTCACTGCATGAACCGTATACAGACAGACAGTATCGCACCACTGACACCACAAGTGCTTCGACGATACACTTCAGTGCCGATGGCGACCTCGGTACAACATGGCGCGCGTGCATCAACGCTATAAGTATACAGGAACACTTGCGCGACACGTCTATATTGTGTCTGTGTTTGCGACAGATATGACGTATTCTTCTCTTTTCGGGCCGTATTTTGCCACCGTCTCCACCATAATGGCATTATGTTAATGTTCTCCTACCCCGAGATTGGTCGACAAGTATTCCATGCTAAGCACCCGACAAACATGTTTTTGTTAGTTAATGTCCCTACATCGAACTTTAATACATGTCAAATTATTGGCTAACGAATGGACAAGTTTCACGTTGTGGGTGTTTTGGCTTAAAATTAATAAAAATAAATATAATATACTAAACTTCAGTTATTTTGTCGAAAGACGCATAGTTGCAGTACAAACAAATTAACAAAGTTTGCAAAAATCCATTGTTAAAAAATGTTCTTTATGCGCAAACGGTCGTGACGTCACACATGGTGTTTGGCCCAACTTGACCATGGTTGATCATCTGCCGTAACTATGACCGTAACCATGTTCTCGGGGGTGTATTTTTGCAACTATTCAATGGATGTGTTTGGAAATTTGCACACACAAATGTTGGCATTTTTTGTTGGCATTTTTTTGTTGGCATTTTTTGCACACATGTCATATTTAAGTTCTGAAATTCTCAAATGTCGGATTCATGAGAGCCTGCGCCAACGTACAACTCTGTTTTCCCCTTTGAAACAAGCAGACAATGCTTGTATACTTGTATGGCCTTGAGGCAATGCATCTCAGTTTCCACCACTGTGCGTTGTTATGGGTTGCACTGTGCGAACACCAATGTAATGATTGAGTGCGTGCCTTTGGTCAAGTTAAACTTCCATGTATAACGAATATTTGTAAGATATAAAATAAGTAAAACGCCTTTTTGGGCGACGACCGAGCGGGCGCGCACTGGTAAAGCTAAAACAGGTTTGAAATACGAAACGGTACGGGAGCACACGTGGTAGTAACAGACCTTTTAGCCCTTTTAGTCCCCATACAAATTGTCAGGCCTCCATGCATGCCAACATACAAATTAAGTTGTATTAAATTGTACATGATCTCCTTTCTCGAATCCGCCAAAAGGGAGTACGTCCTGAGCGCTGCATGCTTCAGCGTATTCAAAAACGAATGCTTAGATAAATCAAGCCATTTTTGATCAATAATTATATTGGTTCATTTCGACGTCTGCGGGTGTCACGCGCTATGGTACCACCCCTATCAGCACGCACCATAACAAAATCAAAATTGATTTGATGGTCCTATCCAATGCTGAAAACCCGATCTCAATCGGAGGAGTGGTTGCAAAGTTATTAGCTTTCGAAAAGCGTCTGTATGGCCGGGTCGGGACGGGTCAAATGTATGTTTGTCTAGTAAGTTGACGAGAAACCTCACGGGCGCTTCGCGCCGGCTCGGTAATTACTGATCGGCTTCGTATGCATAACTCAGAAGCCTACGATAAAGCACCTGGCTTGCCAAACAATCAACAGGTAGTTGGCATTATGCGAGGTAGGTGGCATTATGCGAGGCACTTGGGAGCTTTTATAGGGCAGTGGGGCCACTTCTGCATGGCCACGACAATAACGTTACTTCTGCGAGCCGCAGCGCACCACAGCTTTCGTTCTTGTTTGGCATCGGCAAGGCTGATAAAAACCGCATTTGGCGCAGTTATTGTTGCGTTTCTACATTTCTGATCGAAATAATAGTAATATCTCCCTTTTTCAGTCCATTTTTACCACTACATCAACTAATCACAAGCTGAATCTTCGATAAAAAAAAATACCCGCTCGCCTATTAATGGCGTTCGTCGGACGACTGAATCATCATGTATGACGTCACACGATTATGACCAATCAGAGGGCAACACGTATAAATAGAGTTATTAGTTTTTAAGGTATTTATACAACTTTGAGAAAAATTAACATCACCATCGTTTTTTTTTATGAAAAATATGTAAAAGTTTCCAAAAATTACATGGTTACGAGATATGAAACTTGTCCATTGGTTGGCTACTGGTCTTTTTTTATTTTGTTCCAGATGGATTAGAAATAATATTGCATGTATGTTTATTTGTCTCGTCTCATCTCCACAATCACTGCTAGGCACTCAGTTTATATTAACTTCAACCTGCTACAGTCACAGCTGACACGAACAGTGAGGAACGCTCCGCGCGTTCGCGGCCAGCAATCCAATGCCCCGCAACCCCAGCCGGCGCCAGGTCGCGGCCCGTCTGCCCCCGGCAGGTAGGCAACCCGCAACGCGCAGTCACCGGGCGGTGAAAACCGGGCGGCGAACGCCGGCCGCCGCCCGCCTCGGCTACACTCGATGCGCCAAAAAAAAGAAATTCAAAAGATCACAAAATTAATCGCCGACAATCAGCAAACGCCGGGCAACAATCTGCGAACAGCACAGCAACCGCCAAGTTCAGGCCAGGACCGTCACAAGGCCGGAGCGACGTCACCAAGCGGCGGTGACAGAGCGGCAATATCCAAGCGGAGGCGACATCGCAGCTGGAACGCAGAACAGCGCAGCGCGGCGCAGAGCAGCGAGGCGCAGCGCAGACAAGCGAGGTGCAGCGCAGAGCAGCGAGGCGCAGCGCAGATCGGTAGAGGCGCACCAGCTGCGCCAGCCGCTGGAGCGCAGCTCGGCGAGTCGCAGCGCAGATCGGTAGAGGCGCACCAGCTGCGCCAGCCGCTGGAGCGCAGCTCGGCGAGGCGCATCCGTCGCGCCAGGGCATCGCAGTATCAATCACGTCAGCAGCCAGCAGATCAGCAACAGATCGCAGCGGACGTCAGCAGACGTCAGCAACAGTCAGCAGACGTCAGCAACCAGCTCAGCAGCCGTAACACTGCGGGCAGCTCTCGCGACGGGTATTACAAACGGCACGATACTATAACACTACACCCAAGCGATAGCCAGCAGCAAAAATCAGTACAGATCAGCAAATCCAATACACAAAACACGTCACCCTCATGCGGCAAAAGAAGCAGAGAGCAGCCTGGTGCCTTTATGCGCTCAAAAACTAACATAAATAAATTGCTGTGTTCTGGCCTGATGAGGCGGTTATGGTTGTTGGAAAGGGATGAATCTGTGTGTTCCATCCAGAAGCTGCAATCTTCGCGCTAATGGTGCTCTGCATTATCCCCGTTGACAAGGAACCAAGTAACTTCGTCATGGCCACTAGACGTCACATGGATGCCACACCAGTATCAAACGAGTCAATATGCCTCAGTTACAGCACACCAAATCCAAACAACGACCGACTTCAAACAGGCACAGCATAAAGGCCATGCAAAAGGTCACAGAAACAAGATAATTGCGCCGTCCGTCACATGTGGAACCAAAGCGATCAACGGGCTTTGACACTCTAGAACTCCGTCGCGGCGCTGGTACAGGTGCCAAACTCGTGCCGAACTCAGGTACAGCTTCAGTCATTTCGGACACACCAAGAGCACCAGGCAGTGTCAGCGACTTCAGTCTCACTGGGAGGGACTCCAGTGGTCGACTCGGTTCCAGTAACCGACTCGCCCGTTAGCACATCACTGTCAGTCACGCTCGTCAAACTGTCACCGACTTCTGCTGGGTCCTGAAACGGCTCTATCACAGCTGGCACAGTCTCCACAGTTGGCACGGACGGGACACAGTCATCACCAACCCGAGCCGGCCACACAGTCGATGTGGGCCACACAGTCGGTGTGGACCACACAGTCGGTGTGGGCCACACAGTCGGTGTGGGCCACACAGACACACTCACAGACCCTACCGCCGACGCTGAGACACGCTCACAGACCCTGCCGCCGACGCTGAGACACGTTCACAGACCCTGCCGCCGACGCTGATACACGCTCACAGACCCTGCCGCCGACGCTGAGACACGCTCACAGACCCTGCCGCCGACGCTGAGACACGCTCACAGACCCTGCCGCCGACGCTGATACACGCTCACAGACCCTGCCGCCGACGCTGAGACACGCTCACAGACCCTGCCGCCGACGCTGAGACACAGACACAGACCCTGCCGCCGACGCTGAGCGAGCCAGGTCACCAGTCGGAACGGCATCTGCAGGATATTCTCGCGACTCGGCCGACACAGCCGGAGTCTCTGGCGCTGAAAACGTGAGGTCACAGGTCGGAACTGGAACTATAGGGCCGTCGAGTCTGGGCTCACCTGTTATGGTGAACAATAACCGGCTTTCTGCTACCCAGCATACGAACCCTATAATAATATATATTATAAATAATAGAACAGCGCCAGATAAATAAATAAATAATTCAGGTCAGACAGCTTGGCAATCACGATTGCTGCCTTCCAGGGTCTCACAAACTTGCAGTACTCGCCACGCGGTACCACACTTTTGAACAAGTAAACAGGATCACCTGCTTCAAACTGATGCTGTGTTAGCTTCTTCTCGTATAGTTTTTTGTTGCGCTGATGTCGGCTGTTGGACACCTGGATCGAGATGTCATGAGTTAATTTGAGACGCTTTGTTAGTTTTTCGAGGTACTCAGTCACAGTGGGAGTTTTTGCCATAGTTGATGGAACCTGACATTGGAGCGTAGCCGGCATCGTCGGATTCCTTCCGAAAAGCATGAAATAAGGCGAATGACCAAGCGAAGAATGCATGTTAGCCAGATACCCCAACATAAGCAGCGGCAGATAGACGTCCCAGTCATCAGGATTGCCGTCCAAATACTTGGCAAGCATGCTCAAGATCGTCCGCATCATGCGCTCACACTTTGCGTTGTTACCCTTAGGGTGGTAAGGCGAACTCTTAGATTCATCAATGCCCAACAGACGACACATCTCCACAATCAAAGTTCCTGTGAAAATGGCAGCGTTATCAGAGTGAATGCGTCTCGGACAGCCGAATCTAGCAACAAACTGGTTGACCAGCACGTCTGCAACTGTGGTTGCCTTCATGTCAGGAACGGGAAACACCTCGCACCACCTGGTAAAATGATCAACAGCCACCAGCAAGTGGCGATTACCCTGTGCCGTGGTCGGGAGGCAGGACAGAGAATCTATCGAGACAGTCTCAAGTGGCTCCTCCGCGTACAACTCGCCCATTGGTGCCCTCAGTCGTGGCACAGGGGCAGCACGGGTGTTACAGCGTTCACATCGGCTGCAGAAATCTTTAACAGTCTCGTCCATATGGGGCCACCAAAACTCACGTCTGGCGGTCGCCGACAGCGCCTCGGCACCGTAATGGCCTCCAGTCGAACCAGCGTGCAGCGAGGTCAACACGCCGGGTATCAGCTGCTGTGGCACGACCAGCTGTAACTGCTCCTCTCCGCCTGCACACGCTCGATACACACGGAACACTACACCAACAAGTATTTTAAGACGGTGCCACTGCCTCAGCAGTGCCACCGCGCCAGGCACTACACTTGTAGATCTCGGTCGCTTACCTGCATATAGGTGTCTCGCGATGTCTGCTATCGCAGGATCCTGGTCCTGCTCGTGACGCAGGAACCCGTTCGACCACGAATTGGCAGACACTCTCTGGACTCTCTCCATCTGACGTCTGGGTTTCTGCGTCGCACGTCGCTGGTGGCCGTCTGCTCATATCAGCCGGCACATTTTCAGAACCCGGCCGGTATACAATCTCAAAGTCAAACTCTGACAGGATTTCAAGCCACCTCGCCAGCATGCCTGTGGGGTTCCTGAAATTAATCAGCCAGCGCAGACTAGCGTGGTCAGTCCTCAGCTCGAAGTGCTTACCGAGTAAGTAATGTCGAAAATGATGTACAAAAACAACACAAGCCAGCAACTCCTTTCGTGTCGTACTGTAATTGCGCTGTGCCTTGGACAGTCTGTGGGACGCGAACGCAATCACTTTGTCCTCACCATCCTGCTCCTGGAAAAGGGTGGCGCCAATGCCAACGTCAGAAGCATCAGTGTCCAGCCTGAACCTGCCAGCACCAGTTGAAACCCTTGGAAATGTGAGAACAGGTGCACTGGCTAGCGCACCCTTCAGCTGATCAAATGCACTTGTTCTCGGTCACACCACTGAAACTCTGCGTCTTTGTGAGTCAGCTGGAACAAAGGAGCGGCTATTTCGGAGAAATTACGCACAAACATCCAGAAATACGAGGAGAGTCCCAAAAAACTAGACAGCTCTTTCACCGTCCGAGGGTTAGGCCAATCTACCACGTTCGCTACCTTCTCAGGATCAGTTGCTATGCCTTTGCTCGACACCACATGTCCCAGAAACTTTACCTCTTTGCAGAATAACGAACACTTTTCCAAATTGAGTGTCAGACCTGCACTCTGAAGCCTCTGCAGAACCCTGTCAAGCTTGGTCAACACATATTCCACCCTTCTACCGTGGACAACAATATTATCGAAATAATGGACAAAATCCTGAGGCGTGATGTCTCCCAGTACACGGTCGAGGAGGCGAGCACAGGTCGCCGGTCCACCTGCCAAACCAAAAATCATACTTTTGAAACGATGCGACCCGTATGGAGTTGTAATGGTAATCTTGTCTGTTTTTCTCATCTTCAACAATCTGAAAATACGCACTACTCATGTCCAGTTGACAAAATGTGTCCGAACCAGACAGCGCGTCCAACGTGTCATCAATACGCGGAATCTGGTACACGGGAACTTTGCTACAGGCATTCAAACTTATAAAATCGGCGACCAGTCGAAACTTCCCACTTTTCTTTTTCACCATCACAATGGGCGACGACCAGGTTCCGTTAGACTCCTCGAGAATCCCTTGGTCCACCAGCTATCGGATCTGCGCCTTAACCTCGGCTGCAAGGTGTGGCGAGACACGTCTGGGAGCCTGTCTAATGGGTGGGTGGTCAGCAGTGTCAATCTCATGAGTGACAACGTCGGTATAACCGATATGGCCGTCAAACATGTCCGCATATCTCGATAACAGCTTGTGCACTCTCTTGCGCTGGTCATCTGTAAGAAGGGACTGGTCCAGCCTCGCCAATTTCACCACATCAACCTCTGTGGGAGCCGTGAACTCCCACAGAGGTTGATGTCGCTCCTGCTCTACAAAGCCTACCTCAACTGAAGCCAAGTCACGCTTTTTGAAGACCGTGACCGGCTCCGCTGTTACGTTCCGCACTATCACAGGCACACGGGCACGGTCAACGTTCACCACGGCACGTACCACTTCAACACCGCACAGACCCTCTCCTGGCTCGATCAGTGCGGTGCCGACATAGTCACAGTTGGGCACGTAACCCTTCAGCATCACCTCACTGTCAGGTGCAATCACCTGGTCATAGCTCAGAGACACACGGCCCAGGCAGACGGCCTGCGCTGAAACTGAGCGGACAGACATGGTGGGTGCCAACACAAGACGTTTGGTACTTAAATCTATGACGCACGGGCAGTGCTGCAGAAAATCTACTCCCAATAAGCATGGCACATCAATCGCATCAGACAAAGAGAGGCAGGGGATGCGTCACACCACCGACTTGGAATGGCACAACTCGTCCCAACAAAGGCAATTCTTCTTTTGACGCATTCTTTGCCGTCACACTGGTCTGTTTCAGGGTCACATTCGGGGGCACATCAAGCAGTGAGCTATGCAAAATGCTAATCGAACTGCCAGTATCAAGCACACTCACACTTGACACCAGCCACGTGTCCAGTAATGCGCATCGTGTCCGTGATGGCGATTGTCCTCATCTTGCCTTACTGGGTCCGACCGTTGCCTCCCTGCCGACGACCGGACCCGGGGCCGTTTTCCTGACCAATTGTGTGGGCACACCTTGGCAACATGACCATTTCCACCGCACACAAAACACCTACAGCTTCGCAGACGGCACCTACTACGGACGTGGCCGGCACGACCACAGCAATAGCACACCACAGGGGAACCGACATCACCACTCGCAAGCCTGTCAGGAGCGGGAGGGGTCCGGTCCGGACTGGTCACCGCCTCCAAGCGGGCCTCAAGCTCGGCAACCCGCCGAGTCAGCGCGTCAACCAGAGAAGGCTCCGCGGCCAGGTGGCGCACAGGAGTTGACTGGGAAGGGCCAGTCTGAGACTGAGCAGACGGGGCAACGAGCTAGCACCCGCGAAAACCTTGGAACTTTGAATGTTCCGGACTTTGCTTACTGCAGCATCAAAGGTGGAGACACCGTCAGCGATGATTGCAGCATAGTACTCCTGTGGAAGGGTGGCTAGGAAATGGCTGAACAAGAGTGGAGTAAGGTCCACCTGCGATGGGAAGGCCCGTTTCATCAGCTTTTTGAAACTAATGAAGGCATCCAGGGGCTCCCCGGCTCTGTAGCGCAGATTGCGCAAAGCTAGATGATAGTCGGTCACAGACGCTTTGGCGAAAGCCGACCGCAGTCCCTCAACAACACCGGAGAAAGAACATGGGTGAGTATCGGACAACCCATCAAATGCATCACGGACAATTCCGGACAGCGTCAAAGGCAGAACATCAAGTGTCACATCAACTCCTCGTCCCATCCCTGAATACGAGCATACCGGTCATAATCATCAAAGAACCTCCGCACGGATCCGTCACCACCAAAGTGAGACAGATTGAGAAGTGACGTGGAATCAACACAAGCGGAGCCACGGTCAGAGCCACCACCAGCCATCTCTGAGGCAGGCGCACTGCCAGGTGGCTTCACATCATCCGGCATCTTAATGCAAAATAAACACGAATCCTTACTGCCGGGTAACACAAATATATAACATTACACATTACACACCACCAAAAATCCAACTATTATCCCTTTAATTAACCAAACGGACAAGATAGGACCAACAGGGAAAGGAAACAGTTCAAAGCAGGCTAATGCTCGCGCAAGGAAGGACAGTAGAAGCCAAGGCACCTACCTTAGACATGGACAGGGAATAGATACTTTTAACTTATTACGAGCGAGCGCGAAGCGTTCGCTCGTCTTTCCGTGGTATATGGGAAAAACCTGAATATGAGCGGCCCGGCCCGACCTGACCAGACTTGACCAGACCTGACCCGACCCGACCCGACCCGTGGCGACGCTTTTGAGAAGCTCATATCTCTGCAACCACACGTCCGATTGACAAGCTGACTTCTTAGCTGAGCAGCCCCATCCAACCTACCCTGTTTGAGACCGGTACCGACTCATGTGGGCGACTACCACAGCGCGTGGCGCGTGCCGCATGAGGGGTTTTGAAGTGTTTTCTCGCAAAAACTCTGCAACGGCTGAGCCGATTGTGTGCAAATTTGGTGTGTGGTTAGGGACCCCTCAGCCGCCAATTTGTCAAAAGTCAGGGGTGGGGTGCCTCTGCACGTGCGCACGTGCACATCCCTATTTTATATCTCAGGAACGGCTGAACCGATTGCGTTCTAATTTGGTGTGTGGTTAGGGACCTTTCAGCTGTTGCCTTTCCACAAGTCAGGGGTGAGTGCCTCTGCACGTGCGCACGTGCTCACCCCTATTATATATCTCAGGAATGGCTGAGCCGATTGTGTTCAAATTTGGTGTGTGGTTAGGGACATCTCAACCGCCAGTTTCCCACAAGTCATGGATGGGGTGCCTCTGCACGTTCGCACGTGCACACCCCTATTCTATATCTCAGGAACGGCTAAGCAGATTGTGTTCAAATTTGGTGTGTGGTTAGGGACCCCTCCGCCACCACCTACCCACAAGTCATGGGTGGGGTGCCTCTGCACGTGCGCACGTGCAACCTTTTTTGTATCTCAGGAACTACTTGCCCGATCGGGTTGAAATTCCCCATACATTTATTTCGCACTCGCTCGTTCATCGCCAACTACGGCGCCTTACTGGTAATATGTGTTTTACTTTAACATGGAGTCAAAGACGAGATAATGAGATCAAAGATGTGCTGAAAAATAACTGCGGTCTGCAGTAGTAGGCCTCAATCACGCAGTCTCAATCACTCAGGTGACCAGCAGCGAACGGAGCAGATACGGCAGTCACAGTCGGAATCATCCGACCGCAAGCAGAAGTCATGGAGCAGCATGTCACCAACCTCAGATCTCAGAAGACGTGCTGCAGCAGCATGAACGGCGCGGTAGCAGGCCAGAACACAGGCGACGGCTGCGCAGCAGCCAGCAGAAATGCCAGCATAGCCATGGGTACTTGCCAATCCAGTCACGCATCAAGCGTGAAAACACCAGGGCAGAAGGCAAACATTAAATAAAATCTCAAGACCAACTTGCTCCTCAATATTGCAAGCCTATTCAGAAGGGCGGTCTTACAGAAGTCGCTGTCACCAATGTAGACTTGTCTCGTCTCATCTCCACATCACTGCTAGGCACTCTCAGTTTATATTAACTTCAACCTGCTACAGTCACAGCTGACACGAACAGTGAGGAACGCTCCGCGCGCGGTCACGGCCAGCAATCCAATGCGCCCCGCAACCCCAGCCGGCGTCGGGTCGCGGCTCGTTTGCCCCCGGCAGGTAGGCAACCTGCAACGCGCAGTCACCGGGCGGTGAAAGCCGGGCGGCGAACGCCGGCCGCCGCCCCTAGGCTACATGTATATAATATGTAAAATCGTAAAAGAATATTAACTGCCACTGTATCACTGTATTCACTTGAATCACTTTAACTTCATTACTTCCTTTAAATATTTTTTGCCAGCATTTTAAAGCAGCATGCAAAAGATGAATGGATTTAAAAAGTCACAAAATACTGAATCTAATGTAATAAAACATAAGGCGGAATTTCCATTCATTCGATACATATTTACATATTTACTCTACCAGAGGTAGAGTAAATATGTATGTTCATTGGTATAAATCCCTCGAGTGATGCTAGCTGTGAGAGTGCAGTGAGTAATAGATACTATGCACCAGCGAACTTCGGCGAAGTCGTGGAAACATGAGTCCAGGGCTGAAGAATCGACAGCATTTTAGCCACTCCGACTCCGACTCCGACTCCGAGTTTTCCAAAATAATTGGGGTGCTGAAGGGCGGATGTAAGGGGGCATCGTGTCATGCCGCTAGGCGACTGAAATCGACCGAAAATTGGCATCTTGTTCTGATTTTTAAGGAAATCTAAACAACTTTTACGAAATCAAGTTTATTTTAAACATAGTTAAATGCACAAGCGAGCTAGATCCTTTGTGGTCGTGCCATAGCCACTGGCCACAATGTTTGGCTGAGCACTTGAAACTCACAGGACGTAATCAAGCCATAGATACCTACAACCCTAAGTATAACCCTAAGCTAAGTATACAACAATTATACGTATGCTATACAAATTTCATTGAAATTGGTTGAGAAATTTAGGAAATATTGATGTTTTGATGACGTCATGTTGGTGGAAAACGATACATGTTAGAAAAAATGGTAGAAAACAGAGTTTTGAAGCAAATTGGAAACACAATTAAGAAAAGATATAAAATGTTATTTTCTTCAAAATGGCAATCTCTAATTGTCACAATTTTGGGTTTTTGACCCCCAAAATGAACAAAAACTTTTTTGGGGGGAAAAATCGCCACAAAATCAAAATTTTCAGAGATGTTAAAAAAACGGAATATATGAGAGAACTAAGTATGGACAATACTCAAACGAAATTTCAAAGAAATATCTATTTTTGACTGCGTGATGGCTCCCGAAGTGTATGCAATTCATGACGTCATTTTTAAAATACTTGTTTTTGACTTTTTTAACCAGATATTAGATCTTCATTATTTTTAAAAAAGGTGTGAAAATGATGCCCGGAAAGGTTCTGAAAGTTTAGCGTCGATATCTGTATTAGTTGGTGAGATATTCCTAATATTCCTAAGGGGGGGGGGGGCTAAAAAAAGCCCCTCCCCAGTGACTCGCGGGTTAACAATTAATAATCATCAACCGTGTCAAGGAGAGGGAATGGAAGGCTTGCCGAGCAGGCTGGTCAGCGAGTGTCTGGAACAGTTAATACGTTTGCAGTAATTGATGGCTTCCCTGTTCTCCTGTTCCTGTTCCCCTGTTCCCCTGTTCCCCAGTGACTCGCGGGTTAACAATTCATAATCATCAACCGTGTCAAGGAGAGGGAATGGAAGGCTTGCCGAGCAGGCTGGTCAGCGAGTGTCTGGAACAGTTAATACGTTTGCAGTAATTGATGGCTTCCCTGTTCTCCTGTTCCTGTTCTCCTGTTCCCTTGTTCCCCAGTGACTCGCGGGTTAACAATTCATAATCATCAACCGTGTCAAGGAGAGGGAATGGAAGGCTTGCCGAGCAGGCTGGTCAGCGAGTGTCTGGAACAGTTAATACGTTTGCAGTAATTTATGGCTTCCCTGTTCTCCTGTTCCTGTTCCCCTGTTCCCCTGTTCCCCAGTGACTCGCGGGTTAACAATTCATAATCATCAACCGTGTCAAGGAGAGGGAATGGAAGGCTTGCCGAGCAGGCTGGTCAGCGAGTGTCTGGAACAGTTAATACGTTTGCAGTAATTGATGGCTTCCCTGTTCTCCTGTTCCTGTTCCCCTGTTCCCCTGTTCCCCTGTTCCCCAGTGACTCGCGGGTTAACAATTCATAATCATCAACCGTGTCAAGGAGAGGGAATGGAAGGCTTGCCGAGCAGGCTGGTCAGCGAGTGTCTGGAACAGTTAATACGTTTGCAGTAATTGATGGCTCCTATACTGAACGAACACCTCGACGTATCACGTAGGTATGTCTGATGTTGTAATAGCCTGGCAATTTCAGTATGCTCACTGCTCAGTGCGGGCAGTGCGGGAGTTGAAGGCACCAGCGTCATCAGTGTATCATCAGCGTCATGTCCCAGACAAGGATATTTTGTCCTCAGCCAGCCGTCCAATTTTCACAGCGGTTTTCTTGTATTGGTAAGCGGTATTGCTATTTTTCGCCGATGTGAGATTGCAGCAATAATTTACAATGCTTTCAAAGCCAACGTTGCAATAAGCTTTCATCCATAGTCATACGATTCTAATCAGAAAGATAATATGTATAGATTGCAGAGTAAAAAACGTTTCTGATATCTGACGAGATAGCTTAACATAGCTGTATGCAAGCATAATCAACTATCTCTATCAATACCAAAGACCACTTCCCAGATTACTTAACTCAAGATCCTGAAGTACACCCGAGCCAAGGTAACTTAATAACTAGGTAGCGCGGGTTTACCGCTTCAACACGGGGGCAATGGGTGCATGGTTTGACAACTAAGTAAAACAAATCTCCTAAACCAGACATATTTTTAATAAGCATTATATATCATTGGTAATTAATTTAATTATAAAACGTTTCAAACAATTGGACATTTTCATAAGCATCCAATAAGAAATTCGTGTTTGCGATAATTAGATGAGGCGGCAATGCCCTTATACATTAAGATTCCTGGTAACCACATGCGACCAAACCGGCGCAGCTGACGCTATTGCAATTAGATGAGGCGGCAATGTTCTTATACATTGAGGTTCCTGTTAACTTACTGTCAGTAGAATTAACCAAACTCGCAGCAGACGCTGTTGTAATTGGATGAGGCGGCAATGCACTTATACATTGAGGTTCCTGTTAACTCTTTGCTATTCGGTATCTCCGAAATCGGAGGACCAAACATCAGCTGGCACGACTTTCTTTTGATGCCTCAAACCCGTACCCCTGCACCCGAGCATTTCAGTGTTAGTTTAATAGCACCGTCACTATCGTGAACAACGCTCGTTATAACGAGCGTTACTACGCAGCGCTCCTGCGCTCTGCACATCTCCGAGTCCCTGCACAACCCACTAGTGGGTTTAAAAAGAATAGTACACAAGAGTGCGAGAGCCCAATAGTAGTCCAATAGAGGTGTTCACTGGGCGTTGAATAATAGTGCGGTAGTGCGCGAGCGACAAGCAGTACGCTAACGATATGTTTTCGATCCTTTCGGTGGAAATATATTGTGTATTATCAAAATATCACCAACAGGCAATGCCCAGTGACAGTCGAAGTCAAAAGTTAAAACAGCATACATACACTAAAAAATACGCCTAATACATAATAAAAATGATAAACATTCAAAATGCACAGTAAAGGTATACACTAAGAATACAAAACCTATCCTATGGCGCCGCGATGACGTACATTTTCACGCAGTTTTTAAACGAACATATGCTTATACTAAACATATCTACCGCCGGAACTTTACGTAAAAAGCAGTTCATCTCCTCGGGAAGGCGGTTAAAAATCCCTGTCTTTACAGTGTCCACACGGGCGTACGGTGTTTGGAACAGCGAAAGACGACGGGTGGCGCGCCCAGGAATGCGGAGCGAGAAACAGCCGAGCAGATAGGGGAGTCAACCTTATCTCGGTAAATGTTCCTCAGAAACATCAGGTCGTACTGTCGACGTCTGGCCTTCAAGGTAGGTATACCAAACATTTGCAGCAGTTCTTCATAGGCCAGAGAGCGAGTCACAACATTGTTGGCTCGGGACGCCATCCACATAAGAAACTTATGCTGAACGCGTTCCAGTCGCTCCACATGTGAATTGGCCGCGCCACCCCAAATTACACACCCATATTCTAGGATGGACCGGACGTTTGCATCGTACGTGGCCTGCAAGGTTTCCTGACAGAATTTCTGCCGAGGAAGACCAGTTTGGAAAGATCTGATCAAAACGCCGAGAGCTCTGTTGGCTTTAGAAACAGTTTGATTGATGTGAGCCGAAAATATTAATTTTGTATCCAACATGACGCCTAAATCACGTACCTCAGAAACGCGCTCAAGAACCGATCCACCGATGGAATACGCATGTTGAACAGGAGATGTTCTTAAGCTCACCGTGAAGGCAAAACATTTGATAAATTTAGACGTAGCTTCCAGACTGCCGACCATCTGCTGTGACTATCTAGGTCAGACTGGAGCTGGTCACCATCAACGTTGTCCTCACACGGTGGTACAGTTTGACATCGTCCGCGTACATGACACACTGGGACGATTGCACAGCCATGGGCAAGTCATTAATAAAAAGCGCGAATAAAAGAGGTGCCAGAAGCGACCCTTCCGGGACGCCTGATGTCACGTTACGCCACTCCGATGTTTTGCCATTCACCACCACCCTTTGCTCCCTATCGGACAGATATGAGGTAAACCAGTCTAGAGCTTTGTCGGACACATGATAAGAATTGTAAAGCTTATAGATCAACAGCTGATGGCTGACAGACTGGAAAGCTGCAAAAATATGTGTAAATTGTGTCCGTTTGACATCTATCCGACATTGGGGTCCAGGCGTGGTGCAGGTATGTTGCTAAATTTGTGACGCACGAGCGATGTGGGAGAAAACCGTGCTGTGCCTCGGAGAGGACAGGTGACACGTGTTGCATCAGTGCATCATACACAACCTTTTCAAGCACCTTCCCAAACAGCGGAGGCAGGGATACCGAGCGATAATTATCGGGTGCCTTCTTATCACCCTTTTTAAAGATCGGTACAATGTTTGCCCGCTTCCACCGTTTTGGAAAGGTTCCCTGATGCAGAGACAGGGTGCACGATTTGGCCAATGGCACACTCAACTCTCCAGCACGTTCACATATTATGCGGGCACTAATGTTGTCGGGCCCGGAATATATATATAATCAACTGATTGATGGGGAAACTTAAAAATAGCTTTGGGGCCTACCGTTACCCAGGCTAAGTGTCAATCCACATAGGAGTAATCCATACGATTATAATCAGAAAGATAGTATTTATAGATGCAGAGTAAAAAAAACGCTTCTGATATTCGACGAGATACAACATGGATGTATGCAAGCAGCATGCATTATCTCTGTCAATACCAAAGACCTCTTTCCGGATTATTTAACCCAAGATGCTGAAGTACACCGAAACATTTCAGTGTTATTTTAATGGCAAGTCACTATCGTAAGGTTAACCCGTGCCGTGCCGGGGGAGGGGGCGTTTAGACGCCCCCTAAGGTTCTTCAAGGATACCGAAAAAAACGGCAAAGAGCAGCGCTGCCGTTTTTTTTTTGTCACAGGTGTTTGGGCATCAATAACTCACATTGTGTGGAATTCTGGACCTCGGGTCATCTCAGTTAAGGTCACCAGGCCAGGTCACGTGACCCAACCTCCCAAAAAGTTTGCGGTCGTACCACAGCCACAGTTTTTGGCCGACTGGTTTCAAACTTACAGGATTTAATTAGACCATAGGTACCTACAATATATAATCTTGGATTTTGTATACCGGTGACCTAAGGTCAGGTCCATTTCGTGACTTCCCATTATAAGTCAAAGGGAAAATATACACATGCTTCCTATTCAGAGAATATGCCTTAGATCAAGTCATTTCTTTCAGAATCACGTTATCTTAGCTCATTATTGATGACCCAGGCTCAATTGTTGCTCAGTGACCTCTGCAAGGTCAGCTGAGATCATCTGAGGTCACCAGCACGTTTTTGCCAATAACTCGTGATAAAATAAAGATAGGACGTGCGAATGACACCACTGTGTTTGTCTCGTCGAGTAGCGTCGCTCCATATACAACATGACCTACCTGGGTCAACAAATGACCTTGACCTGAGGTCAAATTTGGAAGTGACCTAAGGCCCGGTCACCATGGACATGTTTCGATGCGTCTGGACGAGACAAACGCCAAGGCGTTAACATTATTGTTCTATATTTAACTGATAACAAGTTATTTGCGAACACCTTTTCGGAGAAAATGCCATCGTGACCTTCGGTGACCTCTGGAGCCTAAGCTATTGACCTGAGCTAGAATTTGAGGACACCTTGGCGATTGCATTTTTTTAATAACTTTCTATTGCTTTTTTGTTTCTTCCTAGTGAGTCATACGAGTATCATTGTTCCTGATAAATTTGGGGGCTTCTGGAGCAAAGTCCTAAAACTGGAAAATCTTACCTTTGATGATCTTTGGTGACCGTAGTATTGACCTGAGTCAAAAAAATGACTTAAATAGTTTCGACATGATGTTTGCCGAGCTATCGAACGTTTGTTTTTATTATGGCTACTCCCCATTGGACCCGAGTTAGAAGGAGGCGTTTAGACTCCCCCCCGCATGGAGAAGGTGGCGCCGAGCAACGGCACGGCGCGCGGGTTAACCTTCTGTGAATATGCTCATAATTGTCGCCGCTTTTTGGAGCTCGAAATGTCTGTATGGCTCCAAATACGCTAAGGGAATATTGCTCGGGAAATAAACTTTCAACATTCTTAATCACATCCATAATCCATCTAACTTTGTTGTTGACATTCAGTTCTTGAATTACAATCACGAAAACATCACACAAGCAATCACTAAAACATCACTGTTTGGAATTTTCGACGTGGTGCCATTTTTTACCACCTTCACAGAACGCCTTACGCAACAGCAGTATGCCACCCACGTGTAGTTGCCGTCGTCAAAACTTGCTGAAATGCAATTGTTGCGATTGCAACGGCTTTACAAAGAATTAGGAGCCGTGTCAAAGCTCCGCTGAGCCTACTTTAGCATGTATTTGTAGCCACAGTGTGTGTGTAGGAGCTCCGTAAATCTCTATTTCCACAAACGAAACCGTCCGCCCACAACGAGAATTCCATGAATACCAAGGTACCTTCTCCGGCAATCCTCATAATTCAGTATTTGCGAAGCTTGGTGGAGGTACGAATTACGAAAGCCCTAATTCTTATAGCATGGTTGTTGGGTAGCAAATTATTTTGCTCATTGTGGCATACAACTGGCTGGCATTATGGTATTGCCTACAATGTACCTCCTCATACTACGTCACTCAGCAGGTGGCGAAGCATGACATAGTACCTATGCCAGCAAATACGATAACTGACATTTTCTTCCCAAGCAATTTGAT